>DWMG01001566.1:0-14934 GCA_018244855.1 Elbella merops
AATTGGTTCTGGGAAATTGTTGAAGAATTTGATGCTGAAATGCGAGCTAGACTATTACAATTTGTAACAGGGTCTAGAAGAGTTCCCTTGGCAGGTTTCCGCGCACTACAGGGCTCGACAGGGGCAGCGGCCCCAAGACTGTTCACATTGCATCTCGTTGCGGACGCCTCCCCAGACTCCCTTCCAAAGGCGCACACTTGCTTTAACCGATTAGATTTACCACCGTATCCAACGAAGGAAAAACTACACGACAAATTGAAACAGGCGGTCCTGGAAACCGCGGGATTTGCTGTGGAATAAGCTAGGGACCCCTATATATGTTTATGTACATTATGTGGCTTGTATATATCGCTTGCAACTGTAATATTTTACTGAAGTTCTCCATATTTGCGAGTATTTGAATCATGGCAAGGGAGCTATATTTATTCATGAATTAGAAATGTGATATAAGACTGAAATTTTTGAATGGCGTCGACATGACAAAATTATGTAGGTAACAATATTGTGAATTTAAAAGAATTGTAGAATTTGTCAATGTGTATAAACCCAATGAAATGCATATAGTATATGAAATTTATAAGCAAACAATACCTTATTAATTGTACAGGTAATAGTCATTGGAATTAGATAAAGTTATGTTGTCTGTATTAAATTATATTGAAACAGAATTTAGTCAAATAAAAATTGTACCTGCATTGTTTAACTTTTGTTAAATAAAACCCATGTACAGTATTGAAAAGCTTTTAAGGCCTGCCATGCTCAAATAACTGTATACAATTGATATCTTAGTTTTAAAATGCAAGTGTAATCCCTTGATTAGTTAATTTAATATTCCAGATATTATTAATTGTTAAAAACTGAATGTATTACATATTTGAATGAAGTTTGAAGTGATAGAGATGTGTCATTACAGTTGTATAAGAGTTGTATTTATATGCCAGCATATGAATAATTCATGGGACCTCTCTAGCAATTTACAAAAGCAGTAATTATATTTGTAATTATTTTTATTTTATAAACCATTGGAATATTTAATAATATTCTTAAACAAAACATGTTATGTTATATATTTATCGCACCTGATTAACCAATTAATGTTAAAATGAAGTTTTTACAACATATGGTATGTGTATAAAATGGATATTAGTACAAAGCACAAATGCTGTGTTCTGTCTCATAGGTATAGTTATATTGAACTACAAAACAATTTTTATCTAGTACCTATACAGCTAATTACATGAGATAATCACTCATTAACCAGGTGCCTTATTATTTCAGAAATCGATTTTTATGATATGTAAATAAAAATGTATTACAGTTATGTATGTACACTTAGGCAAATGAATTATACCTTTGATTTATTTAATTTCAATGTATTCATAAATAGATAAAAGGAATTATGTAAAAATCATATTAATAGGTGACTTGAAGAAACCATATTTATAACAAGGATGAGTGCCTTTTACATGTTAATTCTTGGGCTTAGAAATATAGTATGACTGTTAGTAATATAAAATGATTTATTAAGGACTTAATTGTATTATAATATACCATAATATTTTTGCACAATATATTTAAACTACAAAATCTTTTTATTTCATTTCTATACAACCTTTGCCATATGGTAAAATGTACTTTTACAAATAAGTAATGCTTCAAAAATACAGGCTACTGCAGAGTTATCACAAATACAAAAAAGAGAAACTAACAGACAATATAATAAAAGTTTTCATTCCTGATTTATATTATTATGATATATTAGCTTATACAAAATGGTTAATGGTAACAGATTTTCATATTTTAATGTGCAATATAAATAAAGGAATGATTTAAAAAAAGAGATAAGTGCTTTTGATTTATGGGCGCTGAGGGATTTATTACAAAGAATTACACAAAAATTATACATGATTATATTATAATAAGAATCATAGGATTCCTGCTAAGTATTCTAAGGCTACCATCAATAATAGTAGGCATTATGGGCCGCTATGTAATTAAATTTTAGAAGCTGAAGCGTAGTTATCCTGAGTAGAGTTTGAATTTATATTATTATGTCGAACATGGGCAATATACTTATTTCAATGTATGATTACCTTCCAACTTGTTGAAGTTCAAAATTTTCAACAGTGTTTACAGATAGGACTCAATTTTGAACAATAATAAATGAACTAGCAGATACATCTTTATCTCTTGAACCATAAATCAAGACATCAAAAGTTGACCAGTATTTATTCTTTTTATTCAAATTTTCCCGCACTTTTGATTTATTTCAAATGTCAGTGATCATTCTATTCGTCACGTTCAATATAAAAGTAGTAACTATTGATTTGAAAAGTTGCTTATATTTGTAGTTATTATAACGTGTATGTAAAGTATTATTTGAATATAATAGAAAATTAATATTAATACATATAATTTACAATAACAGTACGCAAAATAGGTGTATTTGATTATCTATGGTTTAAAGTCAATTCCTCTTTAATGTATTATAGCTTCTATGTTATCTATGGAATGGAACAAAGTTGTTTGCTGTCTACTACTGTCGTCTGTCCGTCTGATTGGCTTAGTGTTGCAGCTCACACACGCACTAACTGTTAGTTAGTTTTCGTTGTTAAAATATATAAAGATACAAATCAAGGGGTGTTAATGTATTTTGCGATTACACATTCACAATTAATATTTTCAAATTTCCCTTTCATTCATTCTGATTTCGAATAGTTGTTTATGTTGATAATCTACCTAGAAGTGGTTTTGTATTGTGCAGTGAATAGTGACTGAACTATTCGAGGTTTACAGTTTAATACAGTAAACCGTTCAAAATGCCGACGAGTGCAGTATATCAGCCCACAACAGTGACATACGAGCAGCAGCCGAATGATCAGAGATGGAATTGCCCTATCAGCTACTTCTCACGTCGTGTGACAAGTAGTCTGAACCGGGCACTCTGTGTAAGACTGGTTCTATGCCTTCTCGGCAGCACCCTGTTTATTATCGGTAAGTAAAAATAATCTGTTACTACTCATTAAGTATTTTATATTTATACATTAATTTTTTTAGAGTAAATTTCCTATAAAGCTATTTTATATCTTTAAGAAATTTATACGAGTCCTAGTACAAAGTTTTCAGTCATGGCATAAAAAAATATTTCTAGTTTGAACATTTGTACATTAATAATTTATAACGGAGCAACAAATCAATTTATAAAACTAGAAGTGTACAACTATATTAAAAAAAATATTTTGTATTTTAACAGATTTGTCAACTTTCAATTAAAGAATTCAGAAAACTTGCATGTTTATAACTACTGCTAAGTCCGAAAAATACTTACCAATTAAAAATGAGTGTACTCTCAAATTAAAACTAATTTTAAATTAAAAAATAAAGGCTTAAACTAGTTGGGCCAACTTAAAAACCATATATGAGCTAGACTGGTACATATATAATCAAGTTTATGAACACTTTTGAAACATTCAATAGTAAAATAAACAATGAGAGTCAATGTGCAATGTTTATAACATCCTTGCTATCTAAGTTAATATCCTCAAGAATCAATAGAGTGTTTGAACTGTCCTTAATGTTGAAAATTCCACCTCAACAAGTAAACTTGAATATCTGATGCAATTTAAATGATATTGTCTGACTTCCCAACATTAGTGCATGCTTTTATATGTCACAATATCTGGAGTTCTACTGATAAGTAGAATGGTAGTATAATTGGCTAAAATAGTAACAGAAAACATCAAGAGTTTTCTTTAATAGCCAAGGTGAAAATTTTCTGTGAAGAAACATGTGGTAGACATTTATAGAACTTAATTTATAGAATGAAGTAGCAGTGAAAAACTAAGATAACTCAATTAATATTGCCTAATTACAAGCCAAAACACCTTGAAGCACTTAAGTAAGAATTTAGCATGGTTTTCATTCAACTAAATTGACTGATTGTAGGTAGTATCTTTTTGGGTCCACATTTCATACAAAACTTACATTGATAAAATGATTTCTATTATGGCAGTTTCTTCCAATATATCATATAAGAATAAAGGATTTGTTTTTATAAATTCTCTTGCAATATGTTTCTTTGACATTACTAATGTTTATTATGACAAGTTAATAAATGTAACTATCTAAAAGTTAACTAATAGTGAAATTATTAGTAACCTTTTTAATAGTTACATATACTAAAAGTATAATGCACAATATGTTGCACCATGACTTGAAATTAACTAAACATTGTTATAGCTCTTGACAACATCAAGTTTTTTCTGACATACCCTAAACTATAATACCATTATACTGTATTACAACAAACTAGACTTTAGTACTCCATTACACAAAAATATTTTCCCCCCAATTTATGTAGGATGATCAAAACAGTTGAGTGAGGCCTATTAATAATGAGGCCTATTTGGAAAATATCATTACTTGATAATTGACTAACAAGTAATTGCCTACCATATATAATATGACAAAAGACTATTGTTTAATGAAATGAACCCATAGTCGTTAAATATGGGAAGTCATTAGTAATGAAAGCCATAGTTATTTAGATTAGTATAATGAAAGTGTGACTGTAAAGGTGCAAATATGTACTGATAGATTCCTTTGAATATAGATAAAATTTGAATATTAACAGTCTTTGCTGTAGGACATGATAAATCTGAAATTATCAGTGTTATTCATTTTGTTTTAATACTTTTATACATTTTTAGCATTAAGCCAAATATTATAAAAGATAAGGTAATAGTTATGAGAAATAAATAAAACACAATAATTATAAGAAATACATTATTATTATTAAATTATCACACCAAGTCACATACTGAGTGGGCAGAGAGCATGAAGTTCTAAATAGTTCAGATTCAATTTAAATAGAACAGAAATAGTACATGTATTGGTTTGCATAATTTCTCTCCTGTGCATAGATGTCAAAAGTATCAAAACCCATATGACTGTGAATGTGACTAAAATGCTTTAATTCAGTTTGTTAAAGTGTTTTGTTGGAGAAAATCATGTGTATATTAATTTTATTGAACTTTTCTTATTGAAAACAATGAACGCTCGTAGCAATGACGCAGTTACAGATTGCAAGCGACCGTGCTGTTAACGCCGGGCGCGATTTGTTCTTGTATGGTTGACGCTTAGTGGCGAATGTTCACGAACAATTCTATACCTCGGAAAACACGTTGAGGAGTAAGTGCAGATAGGAGTTTCTTCCAATTGTAATCATTACCTAATATTCGTTAAACCTTGTTGCAGTCCTTACAAGTGAATTAAAATCATTCAACAGATAGATTGACATGTAGTTCCACCAATCCGCATTGGTACAGCGTGGTAGAGTAGGTAAGCCTTCAGTGTCGGTAGAGACCCAAGTCAAACAGCGGCACATAAAAAACTTTTTTTTTGTAAATATTCTTGGCACAATAGGTTTCGAATGAAAACGTCCATTCCATTTTTTTCCAAGTGATTCTAACAAAGGTAATATATTTTTAAATGCCAAATAATTTAACTTAGATTATACAGTGTCAGACAAGCTGTTATGTGATAGTATTGACAATGTTCATGAGTTTTTTTTGCCAAAGAAATTTCTTCGTAGCAGTAAGAGTAAAAAATATGATTTTGTAACCAGCATTATGATTTATGTTAATAAGCTATTGAACAATGTACGAAATTCTTGAAGCTTAAAAATATTATACAAAGTACTGTGTATGATCATTGAATTGTAAATAAATACTGATTTCCTTCATCTATAAAATGGGTTCCATAAAGCATTTCATTTCCTGTTAGAGTAATATTACACATGACAAATGAACACACAGACAAATGTAAATGTGTCTCCATACGTTACGATAATTTAACATTATACAATTCGCTACTGATATAATGGTCATAGAGAATATAATGCTGAAATTTCCGCGCTTATCAGATCTGTACAAGAATCTCTGTGGCATATAAAATTTGCCCAACCACGCTTCGTAGCACCGTGATCTGTATTTATAACCTTTCTTATTTTGTAAAGACCAGTGTCCAATATTGGAAAGGTAATAAGATTGAAACACTTCAATATAACTCGACTTAATTAAATATTGGAAGAAGTGGAATCCAAGCCGAACGCGTGTGAAGGTACTCTCACACGTGTTTCCTTTTGGAAGTCATAACGTCTTATAAGGAGGACGTAGTTATACGATCGAATAGACACAGTTGGACAATGGTATAAATAATTCATAAACCACACTGATCGTTAGTACGGCTTTGAGAGGTTTTAAAGATGTTTTCGTTATAATTTCTCATATGATTGACGGACGTCCGTACTGACGCGGTGGGTGCAATACAAATTGATTACTTTACCATTGTCATGTGTTAAATTATCCAACTACACTCACATACTAAGTAGAATTTAATTATTATAGTATTAAGAAATAAATATCATTTGGGGTGACGTTGAAAAAGAACCCATGGTAAGACTGCCAACCAACACTTAGCCAGTGTAGCAGATTGTAATAGCCTTAACACTACTCTTTCTGAAACCCTGTGCAATAGTTTTTGTATGTGAGTAATTGTATTTTTTTTTCTTTATGCAATTTATATATGGTCGAACATGCCAGTTGTTAAACAATCATCTAGGTTTAATTTCAAACGAATTTATGATTAAATGTTTCGTGAGTATCTTTATACACTCAGCTAGGTCACGAAGTTGCGAGACTAGTCTTCTCCGTGACCTCGCTGTGGTCGGCGTGACCTCATGAAGAAGGACCTCATACAAGTCCAAAGCTAGTCGAGCTAACCCGTTAAAATATACCTGAATTAAGCTGGGACATTATATATATAATATTACATCAGATTATTATCACATCAGATAATCACAGATCTATTATGCAAAACATTATCACTCATTTAATGGCTTCGTATAAATAAAGTTAATGTTTCGGGATATATTATATAGTTGTTTAGGTACTGTCGTTGTGGTGCCCTCAAAAGCAAGCTCTACCTTTAACTTCAAAACACTATTTTCTCATCTCTTAATTAATTCTTACCATATTTTACCTTACATCTAAAACCTTATCCATATATTAATCGTTTAGATTACTATAAGTTAATCTACGAAGTGCATTTTACTCTGTTGCGTGAAATATATATAGGTTTTATGTGTTTTCAAACTCGGATTCGCCCACGCGTTCTGAGCGAGTAGGTGGCAGTGCCGTTTCGATGTGGTGCAACTGGTTACATTTACGTCTTACTAAGTTCATAAAATCAATAATACTAACTGTTAGAAACATGATAAATAATACGTCAAGAACAAATTCCATTCATAAAAAGTTTGATGCTTTAGTGTAAATAACTGCCATGAGACACGCATGTATGGTTGGGTCTGTGTGTGAGTTCTGTAGCACCTCTAGTTTGCTCTTACGTAGGATATACTATGATGAGTATATCTAGTATTCATATTTTAGCCAATTTTACCAATACGTAGATATTAACTAGCACGAGTTTATCTGTTAAGCCTATGGAACTCCATTACTGGAAATGGGCTTGGTGTTAGGTCAAAATTAAGCAGTTTAACTGTCTTCCTCGGCCCAACTGGTCCGTGGGCGACCTGCGCTTTTTTGCCTGATGTGGACGAGGTTCGATGACCTTTTTTCCTCATCGATTGTCGATCCTTCGAATGACGTGGCAATGAGTAAGTTGATGCAAGTATCACATCTTTGTGGTTTAATCTTATTTTTTATGACACCTTTATTCACTTTTATTAAGTAATATCCTTCAAATCACTCTTGGGTACATATTTTACTGTAAAACGTTTCGTGAGTAGCTATTAGGCTAAATTATGTACCGGTTTCGTTCACGCGTGTTTTTTTTGGGATAGCCGGAGGCTTTGCGGCTGCTTTGAAGAACATCGGATAGGTTCGAAACTAGTCGGACTCCCAAAAAAACATGTGGGGTATACGGGAACATGGGGTAAGCTTGGTACTTATTTAATCTTCATTATAGATATCCTTTTAAAAATAACATATATTCGTCGAATATAACAGTACCTATACGAAACATAAATACGTCGGAAGCTCTGTTGTAATGTTACAAAAGACTAACATGCGAAAAGAAACGTGAATTAACATATAAATGACGTACATGGCTTAGTGCGTCCTGCTCGGCTTATACGATTGTTGTAGAACATAAAAGGTTTACGTTAAAATGACAATTGTTTTCATGATTCCACCGTTACACGCGTAATAGTATGATTGTGTTTGATGTGAAACTAATTAGCCGCGTGACTAACCCGTCAGCAAACACCTAATCAACCCGTTTACCGCTTCAATAAAAATAACTTATCCGTTTTGCACTCCACATATGTACATAAATTCGTTTTGAACTCTACATACTTAATTGAACTTGTTATGAAACTGTAGACGAATGATTGTGATTTATAATTGAACTGATTCTTAAATCGCATCCCAATGCGGCTTCGGTCCGCAAACGAACGCAATGCCTACGAATGTGGAGTGGTTGCGAAATTGGGTCACTGCAGCGGAAGCAGTAGGTTAAGGCAGTGGGCAGTGGAACATTACCTATTCATGAGACGGCTTTCACTAGTTCGAATCCGATAGAACTGTAACACCCACGGCTCTATAAATCAGTTCGGCGCTCATTGGAAGGACCACGCCGTTTTCATGGACTACTTAGATTACAAAGTTTGTAGTATATGTCCTTGAATTATGTTTGTGTTGTACGAATCAAATTCGCATGAAACTATAGATACAGTAGCTCAAAAATAAAACATGATGGCGCCGAAATATATTATTCCAACTTAATAACTACGTTACTTTAAGTTACAGAACAAATATAACAAGTATTCCTTTCTAATAATATTGAACACTCATTTACAGTACACGCTGTAACAAGATATATATTATTTTAAAATCGATTCTGCCATCGCGCCAGTTTTTACTGCCTTGCTGTGTAAATAGTTTGATGTAACTTAATGCTTCATGTAAAGTGAAAAGTTTTCATTTAACGAGTTAATCAATGACACCTGTGTCTGAATTGAAGTGAAAACATTTCATTATAAAAACCTCGTTTAAATGATAATGACTAAGGAGTAAGAAAACCTGTAAATGTCTAGTTATAGTTACTTAGCACAGGTTTTACTTAGCTGAGGTCAGATTGTTGTGCGCGGATTTGACCAAGACTGATTATTTATATTACGAAACCTACATATAGTTAGGTCAATATTTTGATTTCTCCTCTGCCTACATCTCAGGAAAATACCGGCGTAATGTTAAGTTTTCTAAATGTTTAAGTAACTATACATTTAACATTTCTATTTTCTATGTTATTATGGGAAATGAGAAGCGTTGATGTGAAAACGTGACGAGCTCCAGGCCCGGGGCGCTTTGGGCGATGAAAGTGACAATGATCCTTTCTCAACTCGTTTAAATTTCACCTGCGCGCTCATTTCTGTACCGCCGAATGGGCCGACGTAAAACATAATTTCAAATTTGGAATAATATTCAATTCTAACGCGAAATAAATAAAAAAATAATTAATTTAAAATAATAATTAGAAAATAATATTAAATCATAATAAATAATGACTAAATAATTTTATTAATTGTTATTAACTATTTATAATAAATTTCTAAATTCCTTTGGCTCGGTTGGATGACGATCTGCGAAAGACTGCAGGCAGATGCTGGATGCGAAGAGCCGAGGACAGGACGCGATGGCGTATTTTAGAGGGGGCCTACGACCAGCAGTGAAATGAGATAGGCCGATGTTGTGTTCTTGTGTCTAACATGAAGTGATTATCTGTAATAGCGGTTTGGTTTCACCCTTTGTGAACGTGTAACAATGCAACGTAAATAAAAAATAAAACTTCCTGGATCTAATGAAATTTTTCAAAACATTTTAAAGGTGTTTTTATATCATCATCATCAGTGTCATCATCATCAACCCGTTTATCTTTCCACTCTTGGTTACGAATCTTCTTTACAAGGAGAAGGGTTAATAAGGCCACGACTTGTGCTACCCAAGTGCCGCTTGGTACACCGTTGCCAGTTTTTACTCAGTAATTTAGTATACAAATACTTATATATTTCAATATATTCCGTCCAATTTTCTCCTTCATACTATCCCTTGAACTTGTCCCTGACCAACACTTATTAAACGCTAAAGGAATTTTTCTGTATTTTTTCATGGCCATACGGGTAAGCGGGGTTAATTAGATATTCATTTATTGATGTTATCAACAACAGTTATAGAGTTGTAGTAAATAAAAAAAAATATTACATAACAAAGGTCATATTGTTAAATTTAATTGATATATACACGTTTTTACCGCCGCAGAGTTCATAATAATTTAGTTTTTGGTAATAAGTATTATGTACTCTCAAACCGTAGTTTTATACGCTCGATTCAGTTACTGCTTGTGCAATCAATATAGCTACACGTCAGACGCTAATGGTGACGAGTGCTCGAGGCGTAACGAATAAGCCAAATGATTTGGCGCCTTTTTGTCATTTATGTAATTTACGAAACGAACGATCAAGTTTGATTCACGTGCCGATTTCTTCACGTCACTTTCTTTTACTTATTTTTTATACCTTTCCCCAAACTACCAAAATACTTCTCTGTATTCTAGATACACCATATTGTGGACACTTTATAATGTTTTTAAAAAATGTAGTAATATGTTTAGTTTGTAAGTGATAAAAATGTAGTAGTATATTTATTTTCATAAATAACTGGTAACGACTATAAAAAAAACATTTTTCATTGAAATTTCAAATTGGGTACTGTATTTTGAGTTCACCATTATTTTTTGAAAATATTTAATGTTTTGAACTTAATTTTAATCTATAGTAATGTAAAATATCTGTTTTTATATGCTACAAGTATCTTCTGTCGTTATAAAACTTGGCACGTATTTTAAAAATAAAATTGTATAAATGTATTTAATTTTTAAAATTCGAACCCCCAGAAGATGGAAAGTGCATTTGAAGCTTTCTTATGAAATACTTACTTTCACTAGTCGGAATATGACAAGCGGGCGTAGCTGGGTCTAGTTTTTTTCAACATACACAAATAAAGTTGCAATGTGAAAAAAATATAGTATTCTCGTGATTCCGCGTTGAGTATAAACTTCATACCACAAATACAGCAGTGTCGTGTGTATCATGTCGTTTAATGAGGTCGCGACAGGTGCAAACATCAAGCTGTCGACTCGCTTCTACTTTCCATAATTGACCAGGTGTATACTGCAAAACCTTTTTGGGTTTTTGTTAATCACTGATTGCGACTTGCACGTGCTGCAAAGGTGACATCTTTAAGAAATTACCCTTATAAAATAAACACTATTTGTAGCTACTAAAAACGTTTTAGTTTAAAATGCAAGGCGTCTCTCTTACTGATGCACCTACATGTGATAAATTGATAATGACATTTTAAATATCATCAATATTGTTATAGACTGCCTCGTTGGTTAAGTGGTTGCAAGCGCGACCGTCGATCGGGAGGTCATGGGTTCAAATCCCGGGTCGAGTACTATTGAATTTTTCTAATTTTGTAAACGTAACTGTTGAAACGTGGGAGTGTACTACACTCTTCGGCCTACCCCTTCGGGGATTACAAGCTTAATGTTACGTATCAATATTGTTAGAGTTTAAAACTGAAATTATGTGTGTTTCATATAACGAAGTTTTACGAGATCAAAACTATGACGCACAAATATATTTACATACTCGAGTAGATATATGTAAATGAAAGACGAGTAGAACAACACTAGATTATTTGAATAACGTACGTAAACACGAACAAAAAAATTCTCTGCCCAGACATTCTATTAGAACTTACGCTATCTGGTTAGTGGAGTCTTCAAGGCACGCATCGTAATAAAAAAGCGCTGTAATAATACAATTATGTAATCACCTCAGACCGTATTACAGGCATATAGTTTCGTAACACTGCTTACCAGCTATTTAATAATATCTTTTTGATGGTTTGAGTTTGGTACATTGGAAGTGTACGACTTTTTATATGGTACAAGAGGTCAAGGCACTGGAATCGTGCATGTACTATGATCACTACAGTGTTGAAGTAGTACAAACAGCTTGATTGTATTAATTTATTGTTTATCACTTCCTTTATTGTTGAAACGAATAAAAGTCTATAACCTTTCGAGAAGCGATCAAGGTTTTCATTGACGAACAATGGAGCGAAAAAAACATAAGGAAATGTTTTCAGCCATTGATAACGGTAACTTACCAGTAATATAATTGCCATGCACAGTAACTACACATAGTGCTAATTAAAAAAAAAAAAACCTCACGAAGCCGCTCGTGTACTACAATCGTATGATTATGATTGATATTATTTTTTTTAATATTTCTTTAAGTTAATTTATTTACTTAAGTGTAAGATAATTAAACAAATCGTCAAATCGAATTATAGATAAACGATATTTTCTTCGAAGACTTCCAACCGCTGAAATATATTTAATTTCAGTCATATTCGAGACAAGATTTAAACTTAAAGCAATTTGCATTTTTTGTACTTGATTTAATAATAATATCTTTTTGGAGTTACAACATTTTTATTATTATTATATTGTAACTCCAGATTTCTTTCAGGTTAGGCAGAGAGCGTCTAACACTTGTTTCTTTTAGTAAATTGCCGACGAGATTTTTTTACTCGTCAAACAACACTCTGTCCATTACACGATAGCTAAATCTTTCTTCAAGTTAAAAGCGTACCGTAAATTGAATGTAATTTCCCAGATGCGAGATTGGATATATAAATAGTGAGAAAGGGAAGTTGTGTAGAGCTGTTTGCGGTAGTACCACCGCCCGTGTCCGTTCCATGAGCATTACGGAAATGTGGTAGTGCCTCTTGACCGGTTTGTCGACCTTCGCCGCAATATACGTGCGGCCACAGAGCAAGAAAGCTTCAGAAATGTTTCGTGTTTCTTTTTAATTCTGTAACGGCAAGGTCTAGCATCTCTCCAGCCAGAGAGCTCTCTACTCGTATATAGCACAGTTGCGTTAGTAAAGATTAAACTGAACGCCACGGGAATTCAAGTGGTTGCTTACGTTTTGTTCTCGTAATGTATTAAAACTGGAGTGTAGTGGGAGAGAATTAAAAGCATCCAGCTTTTAGTACTAGTATTTAGCGTAGTGATTTTCGAAAAAAAAAATACGTGTACGGGTTCGCTCTTCCTATACTTTTATTATATTCATTGAAAACTACTTTTTGCCTGCAGCCCCGCTCGCGCCCTTTAGAAATAAGAATTTTTCCCTCCAAAAAAATACCACCGAAATCGGCATGTATATATAGAGTGATGAATGTACAACTAGGTCTTATCTGTATGACGTTTAGTACTCTCTACCTATCCTGTAAAGGACAATTACTAAATAATAATAAGATTTAAAAAATATCCTACATGTTGATATCAATGTTAATTATAATGTCATCGCGTATTGTAATTATTATCTTATATTGAGGAGCGTGACAAAGAGATATAACTCCAAAAACATTTTTTTGAGATCTCTATCGCATAGGTACTTATATCATAAATTTACAATATCGCAATATTTTTTTTTTCAACCCTTTGCAACTCCACTGTTGGAATACGGGTCTCCTCTCATTATGAGAGTGTTAAGGCCATAGTCTTATAGTTGCAATATTATTAGAACATATTTAATGTTCCATATAACTTCTAACCATGTTCTCGCCTTGATTTTTATCGTTTGTTACTGAGGATCGAGTTTTTTAAATACATTTTCAGATTTTATATTTTTAATACCCATTGCCACATTGTCACAAACAACATCGTCTAGCTAGATGATGCAGTAACTCGATCCTCTGACATTACTATTACAACAATACAAATGCTATTCCCATCCTCTTTATATGCAAGCTTGTAGGGACTAACTAGAAGCCCTAGGTTTAATTTTTAGCATGTTGTAGCGATTGAACGTCATGTTTGCACCATATTGTCCCATATTTCCATGTGATAATATCATCTATCAACTATACCAGAAGTGTGCTGCGTGTGCAGTTATGATTTGCTTTTATAACATTATTCGCTTAATAAGATTCATTAATTCGCTTTTCGGAACATTCTTCATTCATAGACCTAATGATTACAAATCACTATTGGTGTTTGAAAACTGGGTATTTAAATGTAAGTATGAGTATTTAAGTTTATTTTACCCAGTAGTACATAGAGGTTTTACAACCTAGTACCTACAGGGGCCCTTGCAACTTGTTTAAAACTTTATGTTACCATTTATTGAATAAAATTTTTGAATAAAAAAAATGTTGATTACTAGACAATGAATATTAATTACCAAAAAACCTGGTAGGTCAGCCACGTGCGTGCTTAACGCAACACACTTTAATGGTGGAAACGCTTGGGAGTTAAGAGTCGTGATTACGGTTTTGAAAAAACTGTCTGTACGCATATTGTGGTGCATGACGAGACACGCCGGATGAATCAGTGGTCGCCGCTGCCATTATCCAATACATATGCATTAGATAGTAGTACCTACCTTGATAATGTTTTGTGTTCCGCACGCATTCTTGCAATCAGTGTACAATAGTGTATCTATTGTGTCCCCTGTCATTACCAGTAAAACATTGGGCGTTCTGGTAAGTCACGGTGTAGCGTTGTTTATATTTGGAACTTCAGCATAATAAGGTGTATCTTGGGCTCGGGATACCATCCGCATCTCGTGAGCACTCTTGTAAGCAGGGCAAAGCGATTCGCTAAGTCGTGCTACAAACTGCTAAAGAGTGGAACACTGCCGGCGTCCATCTTTCCCGAATCGTATAACCTGGAATTATGCGAGTGTGCTACATCCTAGGCTACATCTTTCTTTGAATCAGATGAGATTGCAGCCAAACGCGAGCCTATTTCTGCATAAAAAAAAAACTGCCCCATGTA
>DWMG01001567.1:0-14932 GCA_018244855.1 Elbella merops
GGAGTTAACGCAACGGTGGCGACACGCGAGTTGGGTTATTTGCACGCAACCTCCTCGAAATTGTTCGTATTGAAATTGAGTTTCGACGTCTGATGAGGGCCAGCGGTATTGTTTGTGCTTGGAATTTTTTTAAGTACATTGCTGACACCTTACAAAGTACCTTTTTGAAAACGTTTAAAGTAGGTTTCTGAAGACCTTTAAAGTAAGTTCCTGAAGACTTTTTAAAAACTTTTTTATATGCAAAACAGTGCAAAACGGTCTCGTGCCGGTCACAATCCATTGTTAATTATATATGTAAAGAACTTTTCTTAACAAAATCGTAGGAGGACTATCGCTTTCAGTCAGTATTACTTGTTAGTGAGACTTAGCTAATGAAAGTACTTTGTTGCTATTAATTGGTCAGATCATTGGACCATTGGGCCTGCTACTAAATAAATTGTTAGAAAGTACGATAATGTTACCCGGTTAAAGAGTGCACTGTTATGAGTGCAATAATTGTCAGCTGATATCCGTTCTAGTCAAAGTTGACTACAGGTAGCCCCTCGTATGGCTATGCAATATGCAACTCCTGCATTTTATAATTTTATGCGGCTCTAAACTCTTTGATTTTTCATTTCATATACTTCGATAGTGTAAGTACCTTTGTGTCTCCAGTGTATATTTCTCTCCGCTAAGTGGCAAGGCAACCTTAAAAAGGCAGGTGGTAGCGGCTGGATGAGATCTGCGGAAGATCGGGTGTTGTGGCGCACCTTGTGAAAGGCCTATGTCGAGCAGTGATGCGGTAAAGGTTGATGTGATGATGGGGAAGTGGCAATGTTTCCATCATTACCTGGTTGTTTGCAAGGTCTGATAGACGCATTTGTGCTTTAAATACCGCACTCTCACTCTGAGTTTAAGGCATGTTTAATAAAAAAGCAGATTTAATAGTAAATATGTGCTGTATGTTTGTCTTGAAGCTTCTGTGACTTTTTCCTATCCTGGTCTGGATGCTCCCTCCAGCATATAAGTAATCTTCTCTTATTAATTACTTTACACTAGGATCCAGAACAATTGTGTATAAGAATATTTTTCCCGGTAGGAGTAGACCCCAGGATCTCCAGTTCAGCAGTTAGCAATCAAACCATAAACTAATAAGCCAATCACCAACTAACTAATAGTTACTAACCTAACCCTACCTTACCCAACCCTTTACCCATTAAGTAAACTAACTAAACTTATAATAGCATTTCGCTGTACCTATTGAAATTGTATGCGCATTATTGAGTTGTTCGGTATGAAAACAAAAAGCTGGACTGACAGTTTAGTAGGGCCCATCATCGCCGGACCGTAACCAGCGACCCTAATACGTACGTCGAACCTTGCACGCGATAAAAATCTAACTAACAACATGATATCATGTCGGCCCATTGCTGTAGAGAATCATGAACGGGTTTGCATAATAGTGGAATTCCGTTTTGGGTGTTACCGTTATAAGACTATCAATCAATATATTATGACCCTCAGTATAAGATTTGTTATAAGATTGCACTCTATATATTCCTCTGGACCTTTGTATATCTATATTTTTGTAACAAAATATTTATGTATTGTATATAAATGTACAGTGTGATTTCTGGAGACCTAATGAATTATTATTATTATTATTGTCTATAGGTATTTTGTTGTTTGTTGTTACTGTTGTTTGTTAAGTGTTGTTGTCCACTGTCCTATGTTAGACCGTCTTACGAATAAACACAGTCTGTACTGTTGTAAAATTATCACGTGATGTATCGGCGATTTAAATGTAAAAATTCGTTACTTCTTCCTTCCTTTTGATATCATTATATAGAAATGAAAAACGTATGATATCATTGTACATAGTCAATGGTAGTAATTTTTTATGAGTATTTACACACATAGGTTAGTATATGTATTTGTAAATAAAATGCACTAATGTTAATTCACCCATTTGTTTTGGATAGACTATTCATCTCTGTTAGGATTACTGGACAAAGCGTGGAGTTATAGAACACAAGGCATATTGTAGTTGCCTGGACTATTTATAACCTTCTGAGATATGAGATACCCCCGAATACCAAAGGAAGTGTATCGCGCATTTTTGATTTAAACACATACAAATTGCAATTGTCTTATTGCCAGATGCGAAAATTTTTCCTCACTGTTTTATGTCTAATAATAATTTTCGACCTTTATCATTCCACAGTTGGAATATTGGTCTCCTCTCATAATGAGATGGTTGAGGCCACAGATTTAATCCATTTTGTTTCTATCTCCATGAAATATTTTTTATGTTTCACAGGATGAAAGGGAGGGCGCGGGGCGTCACGACGGCGCCGTGCTGCCCAACACTATGGAGGTGAGAGTTTTGCATGTACATAATGCATTATCATTGTAATAGAAATAGAAAATATTTATTTTTTATATTTAGCCTAGCAAATAAGCGAACGGGCCCCCGGTTAGTACTTAAGTGGTCAACGTCGCCTACGGACATTAGCAACATCCGAATTACATCACGCCTGTAATCCCCAAAGCGTTTGGCAGAACAGTGTAGTATCTACACTCCCACGTTTCACTAGAAACGTTTAAGTCCCATGGAATAGGCGGTGACCCTATTGCCATAGACCGGCCGCACATCTAGACTCCGAGCCACTACTAGAGATTCTGAATTAGAAAAATAGTACCCTGCCGGGGATTTGAATCCAGGGCCTCCCGATCGCAGTCGCGCACTCGACCAACGAAGCAGTATAAAATGTATACATACAGATTTTTAATCCATTATTTATGAAACACCTACAATACAATAAATACAATTACAATGTATATTCTTAGCACATAAGCATCCAACAGTCCAATGTCGTTTGCAACCAGAAAAAATATTTATGGACGATGGAAAGAAAACAATGCTGAGTCAAAACTCAGTATTAGGAAAGTAATAATTTGGTGTACTTATCCATGAGTTCAATGTGGATTGTAAAATAATTTATATTCATAAAAATAAGTACCTACGATAGGAATAATTAGAAATATGCTCAATGTGGAATGAACAATATTATATATACCAGTAAACAAATATGTGTAATTACCATACCTAAATAATATGACGACCACTCCAAAATCGAACGTTCTCGAAAACGCCATTCTCAAAAACCAATAAAGGGAACGTACCAAGACATATAAGATCGCGGCGTGATGGTGATTTACGGTAATAGTTACGCGTTTAATACTCTCGGTCAGTGGATAGTAGGCTTAATGGAGCGGCGATGTATAATATTTGTAGATAAGGAGATAAATTCACGGCAACCATTTGTATACGCTCCCGATACGGCGTTATGGGCGAGTGTGTAATTGTTCCATTCATTTGTCAATTGGTCGTTTTACACCGAATTTGCTCGGTTTGGGAATTAGGTCGTACCGTAGGTTACCGTGAGTACTCTTGTGTTTGGGTTCGGTTTCTCTTGTATGGTCGAGAGTGCAGTGATGCCTTTATAGTTTTGAGCATTCGGGGGGTCAGTATCAAATTCTGAGGAACCGGTGGATTTAAATATATCACATGCGGTTTCTAAATGATACTTCATGAATGATGAATGGAGTATGATATAGTTTTAGTTATATCGTCGAAGAAAGAAAAGACTTTCAAGAAATAATTTTCAATGAAAAATATTCAAAATTCAGAACATAAATAATTAAATCACTAACATTAATTATTATCATTTGTAAAGGGTTTTTAATTGTATTATTTACGACTGATTATTGTGGTAAAAGCCGGGTCGCAGAAGGCGGGAAGCTGGAAAAGTCGCGTCTGCAAGAATAGAATTTTTAGTACCTATTTATTATATTTCTACGCCGTAAGGTACCCGGCGTGAAGATATAACATTAATAATCATTAAGATAACACCTCCTTAGCCGAGAATCGAATCCGGAACAGCGACGCGCTCTCGCTGTCGGACTGCGCGGAAACAGGTCACCGGTTGAGTGCAGCTGACAGCTTTTAACGGCGAAGTTGTCGGTTTTAATTTAAATACTCGCCCGATACAGTTCCAATAGGTACCTAATTGATCCATTGATTTGTCACTTATCCGCCTCCATCTGCGATCTGATCTTTTAGAAAGTACTCCTGTGTTGGGATTGTGTACTATAGTGTGCATAGAAGCGGCAGTAATGATGTGATGAATATTCAAGGATCAAAATTTTATGTCGTTGAAATAGATCTTCATCTTTCTATTATTACGCGTTCCGGTATTTTATCCTTGTATTTTCTGATCGCAATCCGTTCTATTGTCAAATACATGGATCTGCTCTTAGCATGAGAAAAAAATTGTCTACGGCCCAGTCGAAACACTTGGTGGCGAGTTCATATGCCTCAAAGAACAATATTGAAAACTCCCAGGTGGGCAGGATTCCTCTCGATATTTAAGCTCAAAATGTATCTACTTAATTTTACAAAGTGAGACATGGTTGCCTGGGATTCGAATCCCAAGGGTAAGAGTGGACTAAGCCGGTAACCATTAAGCTGCCCCACACTTGTTAACTTAAGGTTTGTACAATTTGATGTAAGGGTTATTCATTTGGTTCACTTCAAGTAATGAGCAACTTCAATTTAACAAAAAAATATTTTTGGTATTGGTGCAGTGTTTAGTGGAGGAGTACAATATAAGATTATAGATAATTATATTTGTTCATAAACAAAAATCGATTTTATTTTGATCAAGTGGGAATAGCAACTATCTATCTAGGTGACGTATACGATGAAGTCTGTATTGGAAATATATCTCCAACATTAAAACATAATAGACATTCTAAAATCAATAACAGGATCTTCCAGAAACATTCCGATGAGACTACAGGCATTTCCAAATTTGAACTGTAGCCAATTCTGGCCCCTCACTTGAACCCATGGCATAGCGAGCAAAGTCACAAGAAAATCCACTGCAGGCACCGTGGGCGGCTATTCCAAGGTCGCATTGACAACAGGCGGATACAAGCTCGGAATATAATTAAATTGTAACACCCATAAATCACACAGCCGGTGGCATAGAATCCTGTTGTATGACAAACGTCAAACATATAACCTGCGCCACTAAATTAACGACCCCACTCGCTCTCGGCCTTTAATTCGGTCTTCCAGTTAAATTCCACGGAACGAAATATGTAAGGTATTTTGTACGCAAGTGTACCTTATCCGTATATTCGCCGCTACTGCTGTTTGCCGCTACTGCTGTTTGCCGTCGTTCATTTAATCTGCCGAATTATGTAAAGAATTTTGTTCACAAATGTACCATATCTATAATATGTACACTCGTCACCAATAATAACGACCAATTTGGTCGTTGAATTTGAATCTAACAAATGGCCATATTTTAGATTGATGTATTTTGAGCGCAAGCGTACCGTATCCGTACACTCGTCAACAATGCGGTCGACTGTTTGAATCTGCGTGACGCTACTTAACTATTTTAGACAGATATAGCTAATTTATGCGTGAGTGAATCGCGTTGGCCATTGATTTTAAATGTACTAAGCTGTCATATGATATAAATATATAATATACATATGTGGCCTTAAGCAACCATTATGAAAGTACATAAAGGACACATTAGTGGAAGCCTATGTGTAGTCGTGGCCTGAGACAAACAGACGACTATCTATAAAGCAGTTTTCTGCACAAGGGTACCTTGTCTGTTTAATTATTACTGCTACTGTACTTAACGTTTAAAAGCACCAACATAATGGGTTCATTATTCATTACTATTGTTGGAATAATTGGTGGAGGTAATAAAGTTAAAAATACCATACGAAAGTAATAATAAGTCAGCGTTTAGTTTTAAGAGGTTCTTGAAGTGATTTTCTTATGTCATAGAGAACTTAGCTGCTTTAGCATGCCTATGGATTTTTAAGTGTTTCCGATAATAATTTGTACGGTTCATGTTACTATGAAATAGTACACGTACATAGGTAATACGTTAAAATGTACAAATTATGTACCGACTTTATTCGTCATCGTCTTCAGCCTATCTCAGTCCACAGACATAGACCTCCCACAATTAGCGCCATCACGCCCCGTCCTCGGCTTGTCGTATCCAGCATCTGCTTGCAGCTTTTATTCAAGAAGACGTTTTCCGAGCTCATAATGAGGGACCTCGGACAGATCGACACTAAGTTGAGCTAGCACGAAAAAAATTTACGAATAAAGCACATACTTTAATTGCCACACACTCCGTATATTCTGAAATAACACAATCACCTCCTGATCCCATTCCATGGGAAGCTAAGCATAATTGGTGAACCGTTGAAGTACTACACCCTTCTGCCTACCCCTTCGTTGAAATACAGCTGTGATGTTACGTAGATTGTGCTATAAATATGTTAATAATATGGCACAGTTTTTTTCATTAGTTATTTTGAATACGTATTGTTTATTAATAATCATTAGCTTATAGCGTCATAGAAAAGTCTCGAAAGAATTGTCGATGTGTTTAACGGCAATCGCATCTCAAATGTGGTTGTCACCAGCTGATTGCTATATTCACAGACCCTGGGTGAGAGATAGCAATAGTGTTAAAGTTATATAATTCTACCTAATAATAGTTATAAAAAACGTGACATGACGCCTGTAACCCCCGAAGGATAAGCAGGGGAGTGTAGTACACTTCCACGTTTCACGAAATAGCATTATTAACACATAATAATCGTACACCTGATTATATCAACATTTAAAATAATGTTTTATTCATTTAACATTAGAAAACGTTATAGACCAAGATATAACATATTCATTTCAAGAGACTTACCTAACAGTTTCTGTGAAAGAGTTACTGTTACAGTTTCTGTAATAATTTTAATATCGTCGCTTTATTAGCGCGGGTTCACATGGGGTTTATGGTCGACATGGAACTGGTTTGGAGTATGCCAACGAGTTGGCTATTCTATGTTCATTCATTTTGCATTAAGTGATTATTAATATTGGGTGCACTATTTTACGTACTGCCGATAGGGCGGTGTCATAGTGACATTATAATGTTTCGCAATAACTCAGGCGCGGCCATTGGATGCCGAGCTGGGCAGGGTTTTGCTTTGGTGACCAAGCTGATGAGCTATATGTATATACATAATACATGCTGTTAGATATGATTTGACAGTCGGGGGTAAAACAAATATTCCTGCTTAGACACAAAGTATATGCTTTTTGGAGCTGGAGGTTTTGCGATCAATTCTTATCCAAAAATAATAATGGAACGCAAAACATCCAGCTTCGGAGTCCTCTGTATTAAAAGGATAAATCCTCCAGCTTTGGAGTCAGAATCGCTTACCACTGGATCAGCAACCCAGTCAAAGGATGTGAAGTGCAAATTAAAATATGTGGAGCAGTTAATCACTGCAAGCCATTAATTTTTGTATATAAAATATCATGCGTAATATCGCGTCTGTATTTCCTCGAAGGGGTAGGCAGAGGCGTGGAGAACTGCCACTTTTCACCAGTTATGTTATATATTCTGTGCAATAGGAGACATATAAAATAATAATAATAATCGACCCGTTATGATTCCACTGTTGGAATACGGGTCTCCTCTCATATTGAGAGGGTTAAGGCCATAGTCTGGCACGCTGGCCAAGTGCGGGTTGGCAGACTTCACACACCTTAGAAAATATATATTTTTTTTTGCTACCAATACCTACCTCTAATGATTTTTTAGAAAGTTTCGTTTCAATATTTCGCGAAAAGGAAGTGTTTTTTTTTTCACTTTCATCTGGTAAAAGTAAAACAAACAGGGAATAACTCGAAAACTTCCACGAGTTACACAATAAATATATTTTTTCTCTGAAACCAATATTGCTGCTATTTGCCGAGTAACAGCCATGATGGATTATCAACCGGTTGTTCAATTGCTGAGAATAATGGTTTGTTTTTTTACAATCAAAACGTACACAGTCACTGTTGTAATAATACTTTTTAGGTGACAATAAAAATATAATATTTAGTTAGTATTAGTATAGTATTTATAAACACAATCCGATTTTTCCTAATCTAATTCTAAAAGCAATAAATAAATAGTTCTCCGTACACAGCTCATTGTCTATAGACATCTCTAAGTAAACAGCTTAGTATTGACTATGCTAGTAAATTATTGAGTGGGTAAATTATTTATCTCATTTTCGAGTCCCTTGTCTTCACACAATATTACTAAATCAATGTTTGCAGACGAGAAAATGCGATGGTACGACATTTACAATTCGTTAAACTATGAGTTTATCTCTTTGTTAATCGCTTTTCCCACAATTGCACATCGCAAACGCTCTAAAATAAATTTAATCAGCTCTGAGCGCGCTCAGCGGCGGACAAATGGATAAGCACTAGTCACAAATTTTCACAATTGCTTCCGTGCTTCGAGAAGCACGTTATACAATCGTACAAAGCGGATAAACACCTTCAACAAATGAATTATCCACTTATTTTTATCTCGCGTGATAAATATCAAGCTCTCCCAATGGAGGAACAGTTGATTTCAGTCAATCAGTTATCAACTTAAGTTTAAATCTCAAGACATTTGATAAGTTCATTATTTTAAGTTTGTTAAATATATATATATATATATATATATATACACAATTACTAGACTAACAAAAATAATTAATTAAATTCATGATGTTGCATTCACATGTACAGAAAAAGTAGATGTTATTATACAATTCTTAAAAACACTTTAACCTCTTTCAATATTTCCATTACACGAACCATATACGAAGTACCATTATCGCGATAAAAATGACAAGGCGTTAACGAGGTCGTCCTAATTCACACAAGGAATCTTCGCCTGAGCCATTTTCTCGAGTGTTCTCTAAAGACTACCTTGGAAAAAGTCTGTACGTTTCGTTACTGGCGCAATTTATGGCGGCAGTTAGGCCAGCGTAGCGTTCTGTTGGCGCTAACAGGTAACTTCCATTGTAATAGTATCCGGTATCCGATAACATCGCTCCTATACTAAACGGAAACCACAAAGAGAAGAACAAAAATTGTTCAGGTAATTAAACTCTTATTTAACTAGAAGCAATGTGACTGGTTACGGTGCTAGTAGACTTAATTTACAAGAATGGCAAGCAGAAAGAAAGGATAACAAAGATTATCAAGTTACTGCAATATGAACTTCAGTACACATTATTTACTTTTGAACGAAAAACCATGCAAAAATATGGAATATTTTGAATAGGCATCGAATCATGTAGTTTTTTAACCACTAGAATAGTTTTCTGAGACCAATCAATTCATTTGTAATACTGAATGCAAAGAAGCTCACTCGAACATCTTTCTGAGTCTATTCCAGGGCAAATTCTGACCTGGTAATTTTTAAATTATCAAAGCATAGAAACAATTAGGATAGAATTGAAGGGTACGGTAGACCTTTACAAACACGAAAAAATAAAATCGATGAAATGATACAAAGTGCAAATTTTATTTGTCCGATCATTTTCTTTGGACCTTAAGAGTTTTAAAAGCTTGGTAGGTAGTTCAAATAATAATTATCATTTATGAATCTCAGGCTTTTGTGAAAATCCTCACCAAGAAACAGCGGTATTTGGCAGCATAAATCTGTAAAGAGAGATATTTCATAACTTCCTAAGTAACCAGGCCATATTGTACCTAATGATTTATTTACGAGTGCTCAAGCTTAGAAAAGATTAAGTCTTTCACGTAGTTATGGAGCAGATAAAAGTATTAATGACAGAGTACCCCGTGGGAACCCTTTGCCTTTGCAGAATTTATAACAGATTATCCACGGAGTATCTGGATATTAAAATTCGTGTTTTATGACCCATCTTTTCTTTAAAATCGCTCGATATTAAATTCTTATTAACAATTCTGCTGCTTGCTCGGAAAATATCTATCACAATACCTACCTACAGCGTACTTGAACGTTTTTTTTCTTTTATGGTGTTTTCCGAGTTATCTTCGTTTACTGCTTGGTAATATAATTTAGGAAAAGCAAAAAGCCTAAGAAAATTAATGCATTAAATTAAACAATCTTAATCATTCTCATTTTATCTGTTCTTTTTACATATAAATGTAACGGAGCAGCTATAACGGGTTAGACAAGGTTTAAAATTTGAAAGTGACATACCAAATCAAGAACGTTTATTGTATACGGGCTTTAGGAGAACACTTACATATGGTCAGTGGATCATTATTTGTACATTTAGAACGGCCAAAAAAATAACTTAAAGCATTACCGTTACAATTGTTTATTTATTGAGCTATCGTTTCATTGGTATTACAGAAATGACCAATTAAAAAATAAGTTGATTTGATGATGCTAAACGAAGATCTTATTCTTTAGAAATAAATACAACATTATCTACTATTTCATGTTTTAAATCAATTTCTTAAATAGTGTAATATGGGATTATATGGAAACTATTTAGGCTACTATGTGAATAACAAGTAGGAGCGAATAGTAATAACAAAACCAGTTTCGAACGCAAAAACACAAAGCGGGGAAATTGTTATGATAGGAGTTTTACACAACCCCAGCAAACAGTCTGAACTTTCAGCATACTTCTGTTTCATAATAATGCATTGTACAGACTCCAACATCCATTTTATTTAGTATTCGCAAACGATAAATACTTTAAACGTTTTGTAAAACATTCTTATTATTATATAACCACGCTAGGTACTTCACGGAGTAAGCAGAGACCACCGAATGCCGAATATCTCAATCCTTATTGACCTGACGTGATTTTATATAATAAACATATATAAATTGAACGTTATAAAACATAATTGAGAAAGCTACTTATTTATATGCAAACCAATTTTTATGCATACATAAACTTAAGTCGCCCTGGCTCGGTGGCAAGTTGAATCGATGGGTTGCCACAGTCGTCTTGTCGCCCACCTGCGCCAAATGCATTAATTCCTGCTCGCCGCGACCGCGTTGCACGGCTTTAGTTAATTTTTTAGCGTTAAGCTAAGAAACGACCGGAAGCATGAGAAATAGACCAATATATGCCGTTTAAAATAATAACTTGTTATAATGAAATTCCCCAGGAATTACTGGGATTCTATATAGTATTTTCGATAAATATTGCACAACTGACCAAATGGTATAAAATTTGCAAAAAGAAAAGAAAATTCTCCATATTACAATTACATCATGTTACACATTCCTAACCGACATTACATGTTGTAGACAAACTTGAAATACTAATGAAAACTGTCGCTAAAACTATTTAAAAACTATTCAATATGAACACTGGTTCACAGCGTCAATACTGTAAAATGTACAAAGCACAACCTGCAAAAACATTATTTACTGAAATCGTAGTTAAGTCGATGTATTACAGTTCCCGTGGTGTTGCCACCCACCTGTTCCAAACGCATTAATTCCCTGTCGCTACAAGCGCGCCGGGTTTAAGTTAGTTTTTTGTATCAATCGCAAAACTACTATAATTGTGTTAGTCGTATAAAGATTGCGAATAGAGCCAACACACGATATAAGTTAAACTTCTTGCCGATTATATGTAAATGGAAAGATGTCTACTACTTTATTTACAGAGCCCAGACTGAGCTATAGTAAGGAAACGATAACTATGCGAACGCTGAAATACCTGTTCAATAAGAACTGACCCACATGTTATTGCGCAGGTATCACTAACAGCTTTGCGTTTAATTCAGATCACATTCGGATTTTACGCAAAGAAAATTGATCTTTATTTATTTTGCATTCTAATATGCTATCAAATATTCTCAAGTCTGTTATGTGTTTGACACTCGGCATTACCCACGTGGTACTTAACGTGACTATCATAGTATACGTATTAAAAAAGCATTCGTACAGTAACACTACGAAATATTGAACACTAATAATATACATTGCACAAAGCATGTTATTGTTCCAACTAAACCCTTTTGGTCTGAAATCTTCATATAAATATTATACGACCCTCGCAACAGCAATAAACTCTGTGATGGATTTCCCTTCAGACATCCTCTACTCCTCAAACTACGATGTATGCTCGTACGTGATATATGAAAAGGACTAGTAATAATATACGCCCGTTATGATGTAATGTTTTGTTAATGTACCTACTTAATTACGGTATCAATAAGGACACATTACATTCAAGATTAATTTTCCTAGAAATCACAACGGACAGATGCTATCAGAATAAATATTATACCCTAATCTCGAACAGGACAAATGATATTACCAAATCTATTTATACTAACATGGCCTAATAGCGTTAATGATACGAATATTCTCTATTTCTGAAGTAATGTTCACAACACGTTTCATTGTCAACTTATACTAGCCGTAATTTAAAAAAAAAAATTGCAACAATAATATTTGTTGAAATAATAATACGGTCCAACCCTAAAGTTGAATTCTGACCTGGTAAGAATGCATAGAATTGACGCCTGGCAACTATACATAATAACGAATAGGAATTCGAAATGTATGCCGATCTCCGTTACACTACATCTACGAGTACTTATAAAATGGTTCTTTGTCTGTACTTACAAGTCTTATAAATAATGATGATATTGCTTAATTAAAAGACAAAACTAATATTCATCATAATCTAACCATATATCAATATATTATAAATAAAACCCAACGCAAGTTTCATTTAGGCAATGACAAAAGCGTGAAAAAGCACAAAATAACCTACATTTGTTTCGAACCAATATCTTCGAGGCTCCCAATATACATAGTATGTAGATATAACAGAAGGGATGAAGCATGCAAAATGGCAAAAGACTTTTTTATTCTCGCTGCGTTCCACGAATAGAGGCGGTCGATACCAAACTAAATCTATTTAGCCAGGCCCGCTACCCGCTCCACTGTGCTTAACTGTCAACTTCCTCTCTCCGCCGACTTTATTTATATAAGGTATGAATTTGTTATAGCTTCTACATTTTACAAGGGTATTGGTGACACTAATAATAATTTTATAAATGGAGCTTAGTTTTCTTTATATTGTACAGGCTGTTATATTTCATCATAATCAGCCTGTTTAAGTCCACAGTTGGGCAGTAGGCATCCCCTGAAGGCATACGGACTGCTACCCATAGACGACTAAGGCATTTAGCCGTACCTAGGCAAGCACCCTCCGACCTGTCACAGACACGGATAATTAAATTTCGTTATGGAATAATAGACTAACTCGGAACGTAACAATGTATATGACAATATATGTACACGTACACATATGTATGTATATATAAATAATATCACATTTAGAATAGATAAAACTCCATTAGCGCTTACCAATGAAGATTGACATGATCTTATAAGTATTGAAGGTGAATTAGACCAAAGATGTACAATCAAGTAACATAATATATATGAACAAAATATTGTAGTAAACTATCAAGAAATTACTCTCAATAGTTACAATAGCCGATTATTTCTTCGTCAGAGGCCGCGCGTGGAAGTGAGAATGTCGACAGTTCGAGAGATGAATTATCGTAGCCTCGACTGAGAGACAGTCGGTGTTGCCTCGTGTCACACGTTTGTGTGACACGTGATCTGTTTTGGCTGTATGTATCCGTAATCTTCTATTTGTAATATCTCCAAACGATATTCTCATCTGTGTATTATTTACGCTAGCAATTGTTTTGTTCCCGCCAAATGTTGTTTTATTTACGCCAATCGCTGTTTTATGCGCGCCAGTAGTTGTTTTATTTATGACAACATTTGTTGTATTCTATTTGTCATGTTTCGAAAATAAATTTTTTTTTGCTGTTTTGTTTTCGTTTAACGTTCTTTTATTTGCGCTAACAGCTGCTTTACTTACTTCAACACTTTTTTTGTAAACGCCACTAGTCGATTTATTTAAAAAAATATATTTTTGAAACAAAGTTATTACTCTCTCATTATCTCCAAAGGGTTGTCTGGTATAAAACGCATCGAGACATTACGTTGGCCTTTTATAACCTTATACTTTTACAAGTTAATTTAAAAAAAGTCTAATAAGGTACCTGTGGCAATCAAAATAACATTACATTTGCATACTTTGTATCATTCAAAAAATTTCGTTTCCATTGCAAACTAATCCCCAGAAAGATGGAATATGCTTACGTTATTTCACGTATATAGCAGCAAGTTTACGCTGGTAACGTGGAAAGTCCGTATCTGCACAAAACGTCACCTGACGCTACTCGCCAATATTAGCACACAATTTATGGCCGTCCAAAAGCCGACTGCGCCCGAATCCACTCTATATTTTAACGGTATCTCCTCGTAGATAGTTCGAATACTTTTGACACTAACCGTATTCCAGCAAGCTCAGCTCGTAAGATGTTGTCGGAAGTATTTTAACGAAATTTCAATTGAATTTGTGGCTTTCGCATATCAGCTAAGCTGGTTATTTCAAATCGAATGACGTTATCCGCCAATCCCCGCTGAAGCAACATAGTACGCATGGATGCATATAGATAAATTAATATCAAACTATTATTTGAAAACCGAATTAAAAATAATAAAATTTTGATGAAATAGAGCCGGGAAAACGAAATTTCTGAACAAAATAATTAGGATGTTTGTCTTATAAGCCAATTTTTTTATAGGGGATATTATGTAACAATGTCCATAATATGACTTTATAAACTTAACTAACCATTAAAGACATTTTTCTATTTCTTTTATAATTTATGCAAAGGATTCAATTTCTTTTTGGCAAGCGTGGCAAACGATGATCTTAACCCTTCTTATTCTTAAAGAAGGCCCGGGTCAAACAGTGGAACGACACACGAGTTGATGATGACGACTTATGTAGAAAGTGTACACATAGAAATCGCTATGCCCATTACACAAATGAATATTTGAAATATCATAAGAAAAGAGCGTATACCTTCTTTAAAGGCTGGCAACGCACTTGCTGACCCCTGGGTTGCAGGTGTCCATGGGCGACGGCAGTCACTTACCACCAGGTG
>DWMG01001568.1:0-14930 GCA_018244855.1 Elbella merops
GAAAGAAAGGATTGAGGAGCAGTTGAGTAGCATATGCCTTATGACAGTTGTTCGATGTATTACTATTATAAAAAAGCAACATCACGCCTGTAATCCCCTAAGAGGTGGGCAGAGGAGTGTTGTGCACTCCCACGTTTCCCATGGTGGTGAGCCCACATTAACACGCTTATATTATAATAGTTTCAGAATAATATTGGAACATCAAACTTTCAAAGCCGTTTTTTAAAAGATACGGTTTTAGAGCATATTACAGTCTGCTCGTAAGTGAGCGATGTGTATAACTTTTTTTTTCTATAGTTGTCTTCAGACCGTCATTGTCCACTGCTGGTCGCAGGCCGGCCTCTCAAATAGCACGCCACTGAGATCGATATTCAGCTCTTCGCATCCAACCACTGCCAGCTACTTTGCCTTTATATTTTTTCTAAGCAAACTTAAATTAACTTTCAGTGCTTTGAGCTTTTGATCCAGTTGTTAATGCTGCTGCTAAGCTGCAGATTCGGTTGCCACTCAAAACAAATATCTGAGGTTATTAAAAGTTATTGCCATATTTGGGTTTTATTTCGATTATTAAATATATATATGCAACTTATAAGTAGTTACGTAGCTACCTTTGGGAGGTCTAGATGTTTATTTAAGAAGTTTAGTTAAGAAGGTAGTTTAGTTAAGAATTTATTTTAAAATGGGTCCGTTGGGCGTAGAAATGGCATAACAAAATCATTTACGTTGGGCGTCTGGCTCTTTTAACAAAGTGTTCTACACTTACATTGTTTGCCTGAAAAAACATTACTAAAGTAATGCTAAGACGGTGTAACACAAAGCATAAAATAGATCCAATCCTGATATCACACGTTTCTAATATATAATATATTGAGATAACTCCACGCACGGCCATCTGATTACAAACTAAGCCAAGGCGTTACTGTAGTAATGGAATGTCAAATGAAGAACATGTCAAAAAATTCTCAATATGTAACATTACGCCTGTTATTCCCGACGTGGTAAGCATAGGAGGGTAGTACACTTCCACGTTTATAATTGTACATACACCCAAATATTTGTACTTCATTTGGTTTGATTGCTAGTGTATGATTGACGTGCATGTTACACTGGAAACTATGATAGAAAGTAAAATTTAGTAGTTAAACACAGAGAATTTAGAAATAAAAAAAATCCGTATACTGGCATTTTCAAATAATAATTTGTGTCATAGATTTTTACTACGTTTCAAGTGATTGGCATATGACGTAAATTGTAAATTAAATGAACATGCGAAGCAGCTAGAAGTAGGAAGTTAAGACGTATATATGTTTATATAAGCAGTATTATTAGCATGAGTACTTTATCGTTAACTTACATTGTAAATATATTTTCAGGGTTGTCACTACGCCATTGCAGTCTAAGGTTTTTTCGGGAAATAAACTAACGAAATAGATAGCTGTTAGGTAGGGTTGGTTCAACTGGTTGTTAACAGATATCCAGATTTAGTAGATTCAATCGATTTCGAATAGGACTGATAGTGTCAGTTAGTCCTTTTAGTCATTAACTATTAGTTAGTTTTAATTAGGTAATAGGACTACAGGAATAGGTTACTAATATTTGCCAGGTTATAACATGTTATAATTTAAATATATATCAGTCCTATTCAAAGTTCGTTACAAATATGCAGCTATTCCAGAGAATTATGATGATCATCTGTAGTACATAATGATCTCAATCTCCTCCGTCAGACACAAACAAAATTAAAAGTTAAATAACAATTGCTTCACAGTTGAACCAAGTGTAGCGACGGTACTTCCCCCAGCGACTCGCATACATATGCGTTTTTATAGCAAGTATACTAAATATTAATACTGTGGTCTTTGTTCTACTGTGTGTGTTATTGTAGTTTGTTTTTATTAGTGTCGCATTTCTGTTATAAGAATTTTTGTGATTAGAGAAATTGTCATATAAAAAAATCTTAAACAAACGAAATTTATTACAGTTACAGTTAGATAAAAAAGACAGAAATCAACTTTGAAATTAAAAAGTATAGAACAAACTCATACATTGCGATTTGATACTCGTAAAATTTATAAGATGAAAAGATATTGAAAAGAACAATGGCTTGCCAATACATCAGCCTATTTATCGAAGATGATAACAAAGCTAATTCAATTAAATCATTATTACACTAATTAAAAAATTGTGTATGTCAGTAGGCTCTCCCCCTATGCCACAGGACGTATAAGTAAGACTGCTAAAAAGTGTGAGTACTCTTGATGTTATGTTGTTAATGTTTTCATTAATATATAACTCCGAAAATGTATATTTTTGACTATTTTAATCAGTCTCAGAACCACGTTGATTTTACAAAATTTATAAAATGCTTTTGATCCCAAAATCTGCATATAAAATTTTACAAAAACTCTATGTTTAAAACGTGGCAACCCTAATACCAATATGCCGTTAGTTTTAAACATGATATGCGCCGCGCGTGCCCGCTGCACCTGTAGAGTCACGAGCGCTCTACATAGAGATAAATATTAACAAAGTTACATGAAACGACTAGCAGGAAACACTAATATTGTTAATGGGAAGTTTTTTTAATATCCTTCTTCTACGCGACCATACATAGTATATTATGTGGTATAATTGGCTTTTGTCAATATTTACTGATAGATTGAAAGTATAGTCAAGAACAAAAGTGATGAAATGTGAAATGTATTTTTTTCTGTTCATATATTAATATGTCAAGAAAAATCTGTGTACAGCTCTTTAACGTGCGAGTTGTTGATTAAATTTTAACATCTAGCGTTATTTGGGCTCTGGGTCAAAGGTACTATCTCTATACATTTCTACTCTGTGCTACTGTTTAAATAGAAACTATTATTCCTAATATTGACTTTATGAACATATGACTTTATGAACATCAATATTTTTAAAAAGGTCTACTAAGATTTTTTGCCGATTCATTTATTAAAAGACAATAGGTATATATACACAGAAGTATAGACAAGTAATACTAAGTAACTTGTCTTCTTATATGTACTTAGTCGATTAAAAAGGCTTTTTCTTCTTACAAGTATCCATTAATCTCTTAAAGTTCCATAGAACTAGAGCACAGAATAAATCAAGCAAGATAAAAAGTATCTATCATTTTTAGACTAAGTAATGAGTTTTCTCTTGTCATATATTTTAGCGGCGTTTTTATATACGGTCTCATATACTGATTGATGGGGATGCAAGGAATCACCGAAGGTAGCATGTGTTTATGAAGTGAGTGTTGAAGGTCTGTAAGTATAGAGGTATGTGGTACTTGTTGCTTTTTGCCCACGTCGTAAGTGCCCTGGCATGACGATATAATCTCTCTCCCTCTAGCGTAGTAACATTCCAAATGCAAAAAATCCAAATGGTAGCACGTTAAAATAATATTCAAAATTTAAAATTATCAATCTAATGTAATGAGTAGAGAGTTTTGTTCGGCATATATAAAAAGTGTCTGGGATCTGGTTATCAAAACCCAGTTTCTACATATATCGAGATCAGATGGCGTGGTGTGATGTCCCCAGATATTCGTTTACGTATTTAGTTCTCGTTTAAACTCAGAGTTACAACTGCACCCTCTTTTCTTCGGTCACATTTAAGCAGCTTATACGAATCCTATATCAGATACTTTAGCCCTTAAGTACTCGTACATTAAAGAATGTAAGGGTGTAATTGATTACACCCTCTAAGCTGTCATGTTATCTAATGTGAAATAGTATGTTATAGTTTTATTAATTTAAGCAAGTGATATGCAAAATATTTTTATCAACATACATTAAACTCATAGAGATTCTTTCATAATGTCTTTTTAATGGCTGTCACCGGTGGCATCCAGCCAGGAATCATTAAATGTTTGGCGAGTTATAAATTCTGTAGTACTCACGGTTGCTCAGAGATGGATTAAGAAATTAAATTTTTCAAGACACGCATGCATACACACGTATGTGTTTATGTGTAAATATACACATACTTGTGTGTGTGTATATACTACATATGTATAGTGTCTCTTTATAATTCTAATGAAGAGTTTTTTTTTTTAACCTAAAGTTGGACTGATAGATTTTTTTAACTCATATAATTTTGAAATTTATAGTTGGTTTCTTGCACATAATCATGTTTCCAATACGGGTTTTTATTTCAGATGTTTTACAATTAATCTGTATCTTTATCTGAACTAGTGTTCGAAATGGCAGAATCGATTTTAATTCGACTTTCTTAGGCGGGTAAAGGACTATTCAAAGTGTAAATTTGATTTAGTATGAAATGTGGAAGTTACCGACGGAATAAATTTTGATTTATTTATACTTATAACGTACAACGTGAACTTGAACGAATGTGAGCGAATGAAAGAATGATGTCGGAAATAATCGTTTCTTTCACAATTATAGAAAACCAGAATTAAACTATTGGATGTGTTGGGTAAGAAGGAATGGAAAAAAACACATAAAAAGCCACTCCAATACTACTACCGTTCAATACAGTAGTTAGTGTCCAATTGTACTTTAAGTACACGGCACATCAGAGTTTAGGATCTAACTCATTCTACGTGAACACTCAATAAGCAAACATTAAAAGGTGTGATACACATTTATATAACAAAATGTTTTACTTTATATTTATAATTGACAATTATGTATGTGTAGTGTGTAATATGTATTTTTATATTCATTGCTTGGTATATTAATTTACATTTTTCCCTACAGGGTGTGCAAAGTGGGCTGCAAAAAATCGGGCTGGCGATGCTGTCGCTGACGATGCCTCTCGTTGATAAAAAAAAAGTCAGTAGCTCGTGTGGAGCATGACCACAACCAAGTCATGATTGTTGTTTATCATTATCATTGTTATACATACTATCATGGTCGCTGTTTATCATACATATCTCTGTTATACATACTACCATGGTCTATTTATCATGTCACTGTTATATATACTATCATTTTTTCTCATGTCACTCTCAGTTCTCTGTGGTCATTGTTATCATTGTCATTTTTTATCATCTTCATTAATGTTAGTACTTGTACGGTTGATCGATGACTTATGTCTTTACAGATAATGTAAATAAATTAATCCTTATGGAACAAAATAAATATAATTAATTTACTAATGTTGGAAACGGAATTATTTAAAAGGTCATTTAAATATCCCTTTAATTTTAATTAATTTTTATTCATGATATAAAAAAAAATATTAAATTGAGAAATAATTTACTTAATTAGGATGTGTGAGTTATAGATATAGTATATAAATAAATGTATATAAAAATAATCCTTGTATTATAAATATTTCAAATATGCAAGATATATGTATGTATTTGTATGTATGTATGTGTATGTATGTATTTATGTATACGAGCATCTTGCAAATGTTAATACATTTGATAATCATTTGTAAATACAAAAGACTGTAAATGGGAGGGATGTCTTTCAACTCTTTGCCTTATTTTGAGTATCAACAACCAGTCATTGTACAATCTTTTTACCGGGTGTACATATACTTGCAAAACGACAAACTGGTCAGACATCTAAACGCTGACCGCACTCAGCGTTGCTCAAGTTTACAGATCGCTTCTGGCGTGTAATAGCTTGAGAACTGTGGACGATTAATAAATATAGAGCGATAAAAAAATATATTGTTATCGGTAACATCTAAACTAATCATGATCATCATCATGATCAAAGTTATGATCCTTACTAACCCTTTTATCGTTCCATTATTGAACACTTTTTTTTCCTCTCAGAACTAGAGGGTTTGAAGCCATAATACACCACACTGTGAATATTATGGAAAAATCAAAGGTGAAAAGGTTACTTTGTGAGATTTTCTTTCCCCGCCATATCGACTTTAGAGGTCATGATGATAATTATATAAAAAAAACCTGTCCCTTAATTTTTTTCGATTGATATATCTGACACTGAGTTAATTATTATTAAAATAGCAGCTGTCAAAATTCAAATATTTTATTTTTACCGCGTCTTTTGTTCCGCAATTAGCATCTTAATTACGTTTATTAACATTATTACATATGTATGTATTTATGAAAAAATAAATCATTCATTTTATTTTTTATTATCACTGCGTCAGTCATGTCATTTATCATTGTTATTTGACTTGTATTATATCCCGATGTACAGATTGTTGTTCTATCCAGGTCGAGATTGTTGAGCATGAGTCCCTCAATTCTTTGTCGAATATCTGTTTGTCCCTTTCTTTTATGTTTAATATGACAGAGGCAACGATACAGAAGACGCAGAGGAAGCAGAATTAGAAGGTAAGTATTACTTTCTTCTATTTTAGACTATTTTATTGTTTTTGTCAATTTTACGCATCCGATGTTGGACACAATTTTCACATTTAACTACAGGACGCTAAGAATTATGTTTGTATGTATTTTGATAGACATTTTATTAATTTATATACGTTACATTTTAAATTAACGAATATATAGTACTTATATTAAAAACGTATAAAGCTTCATACGCATTGTGCGAACGTAATAATTTATGTATTTAAATGAATTAATATGGAATCAGCGAGTGCCTGATTCAAATGGAGTTCTGATATCAATGCATGAATGATCCTATAAAGAGTTCGCTTAATTATTCCTTTATTACAAACAAAGGGTCTAATCCTAGTCGCCGTCTGTAAATTTAAGATCGGTCCTATTAAGTTGGAATAAAATTTTCAAACTTAAAGCTTGAATTACGATTGCAATTTGAATAGGATTTTGGTATTTTGTACAACCATTTGTAGTCAGGTTTAAAGTTCGCTTCCTGCGGTACCAACATTGAAACTACAAACAACAATTTAATTAATACAAAATCTTATTGCAACAATTTTCAATGACAATTGTTTTATGATTTAATTGAATCATTTTTAAAGTCGACCGTCGTTGATTTAAGCTTCAATTGTATTTAACATTTATTTATCCATTTCCATCCATTCCATTCCATATATGTATTTCTCAATTAAATATAGATGTATATAACCTATCCTCGTGTGGTTAGATATTTATTGAAGGTTTCAAAAAGGTTAAAGACGTAATGAAAAATTCTCGCTCAATTCTTAATGTCTCGAGGCGCAGAAACATAAAAAATGACGACAAATAGGACGCGCAGAATGTTTCCTGTTAAATTGCTTTTTATAAACACAATAGCTAGATCGTCGACTATATTTTCGTTTCATTCTTGGTCAAGGTCTACCTTAAGAATGAGCAGGGCAAAAGCTATAGTCCGATACACTGATTATATGCGGGTTGAGAGTCAACCAAAATACATAGTTTTTCAAGCTTTTAATTATCTGTCAGACACGTGCCTTAGAATTAATATAAACGTGTATACTTTATAGCGTTCATTAATTCAAAAATGAACATAAAACAAATTTAATATAAAACTGGGTATAAATTACAATTCGAGCATAAATAATATTAGAAACCCTCATTAATATTATAAGCACAACCGTATCATATGTATCATTAAGTCAAGCCCTAAAAGGTTAAAATAAAGCTTGAAAGACTGTACCAGAATCATTAGATATTCGCGACAATGGAGTCGCAGTTAATAAAAAACCAGTTAACAATACGAGAAAATAAAATGGTTTATGTGTTTCTTTGTATTCATATTTATGTATTTGAAATGTAGAGAGTAATATGTAATAAACTGAATACATATGTATTATTATATTATCTCGTCCTGGTTATCCACGCGTTATTACGCTTACTTTCTGGAGTAGTGAACTAATACCCATCAGCCTGAAGTGTGGACCGTATATGTTAGATTATTCTAGAGTTGGTCACCCTACTTGGAGTAATTTGGATGAAATGAATCCTGCAAATATTTGAAACAGTGAAGAAAGGACATATGTATAAGCAAGAAAACGAAAATATTTCTTTTTATATGAAATTGATAGGAGGTCGACCTACGCTCCTTTTACCGAGACTTGGCCGCCACTCTATAACCTTTCATCCGCATCGGTTGTCGGTGGCTCGACGGGGAAGTTGCCGGATTTGGAAGGACCAGGACCAGAAGGAATGGTGCCGATTCCGGGAGGCCTATGTCCAGCAATGGACATCTAGAGGCTGATGATGATGATGATGATGATGATATAACATTGATAAGTATTAGCGGTTTTTGTAAAAACTAATGTGCAATCTTTGGATGGCATACATCACAGAGTAGGTAATTAGCCCTGTGAAAGCTGTTGAGTGGCTACATGAACTAAAGCGAGTATCATAATTTAACCTTGCGCTTTAATCTTTAGGAGTTTTTATCTATCCGGGTTGTCCTTTATCCTTTAAGAGCTCTTCGAGAGCCTGATCAAGTCGTCGGTCCATCAGTAGTAGGTCGGTCTACTCTGCATAAACCGGTTTTATCATTCAAGGATCTTTTATCCCCACTACCGCCACCAGAAATGTTTTCAATATAATGCAATATATACAATGGCGATACAAACATAGTGAGTCCTCTTGCTATTTGCTTACGAAACGTATATTTGACATTGCTGTTGAAATAGGAGAATCTTGTTTTGTATATAACACGTTTAATGTTCCTGCTCAATTTGCGATCTAATGCAATCATTTCGGTCCTAATACATTGACTTAAATATAATGCTTCGCAGCGTTTGTTGATAGTATTAGGCACAATAAAATAATAAATCGGTCTGTTTTTCTGTCTTCTAATAACCAGGTATCATCAACATCAACATCATCATCATTGACCCTTTTATCCTTCCAGTTTTAAGTACAGCTGTTTTTGACAGTATTATAAGTGCTAAGGCCATTATTTGTCAAGCTAGCCGATTGCCGATTGGCAGACTTCACACGTCTTAGAAAAAGTCATGGACAATGCTAGAGTATGCTGCCTCTAAGCATGACCATCATCACACACTCTGATGGAAATATGACTTATCTGGTATGTAAGAGCTTGTAATGATTAGCAACATTATTTTATTCACAATCTATTACTGCATCTGTCTGTATCTCTCTTTCTAAAAGTGTTCTTAAGACAAGGTACTGATGGTATCAGATACTGGATACCGGGGGAGTCAGATACTGGATACTGGGGAGTCAGAAGTATTCAAAACCTGCGTAAATGTTTGAAGAGATTGATAAATGTAGAAAGCACAAATTCGATCTGTAACGTTAGAGACAAATGATTTTCGATGCTCTCTATCTTCCGCCTAATGCACCTTTTTTGTTTACGGAGGGGAAACCTTCAAAAAGTACCCGGTACCCTGGAAGTGATGCCAGGTTATCTGGAACTTTTATCGCAATAAAACTTCCTCGGTGGACTTCCTCGGCGCTAATAGGAGGGCTTCGGAATTTTCATCGGAAGGCACCGGTGTACTCCTAGCGCAAAGCCCCAACGGGCCAAAACCCGAGAGAAGCGTAGTGCCTCTTCCTATGCCCTCCGATTCCCACCACGATATGCGGCCACACATAACGTCGTCCTTCCCGGGGTCGCCACCTAAACGGTTCGAGCTCCCACTCTAGCTGCCCGCAACCTCGGGAGCCCCCTTTAAGTTGCCTCTTAAAAAATGCAGGAGATACCGTAGTTCTTATTCTAATCCCAATGCACTTAGCGTGAATATATAGTAAAGCAAAGAACAAATATAACCTTAGATCGCTATCTGCAAGACGTTATCTGAGAAACTGGCAACTAATGCGGAAATTCTCAGTTTAATTAAACTTATAGAATCTTTGAGTCAGGACTTGATATTTATAATGCTGAGTAAGTATGCTGAGCTGTGCGAGTGTCGGATACTGTGATATTGGGGCCATAAAACATGCGATATGATTATTTATTATTATACCATTGCGGCAGGTTCGTTGAGGGGTAGGCAGAGAATACCACGCGTAACGATTATTTTTGTTATTATTATAACATCACTTCAGATCCGTTACGCCGTTGGTAGAGAGGAGAGTCTCTATCCTGACATTCTCTTCATACTCCTGCGCCTGATGTGGAGAGTTAAAATTATTATTGTCATTTGGATAAAAGGAGCCGTGCTGCTCTTCTATCAGGTGGTGTGATGATGTAATGATTCCACAAGGGTACTGCTAGTCTCTTCTCAGAATGAGAAGGGTTATTGCGATGGTCTGCCACGGTGGTTCCTTGACTGTAAAAGAAACAACTAATTCGCCGTCGCGCCCTGTCCTCGGCTTGCCGCCACTTTAGTGACGCTATACTCCAGCTGGCAACAGGCTCGTGTGACACCGTGTTCGTGTGTCGCACGCACTGATACCCACATCTATCAGATATCGCGGGTAAAGGGGTATACGCACCTACTTGTACAGCTGATTGTTATTTTTATTTTATACGCGGGGATGTAGGTACTACACTTCGCTGCCTACCTCTTTGGGGATTATAGGCGTGATGTCATGTTTGTTTGTTTTTCTTTGATATTTTGAAGGTGTAAGAAATTTGTTTAAGTAACATTGTGTAAAGTTTGTTATTTTGAAGACGTATGTCATTATTTGGTACAGTAACAAAGTGTAATATCATGCCTGTATCTCTAAAAAGTTGGGCAGAATGTAGTACATCAATTATCATGTAATGGTCATCGGTTATGTTATACATCTCATGTAATAGAGGTGTGCCTATATTAAAATGAAAAAAATATTAAAATGATATTTATTTTTCCGACTTCGTTTACCGCTTACTTTCATTCTACTTGTTTGTTGTTGTTTTTATTGTTCTCGATCAATGTATTATGTAATTATTATAATCGACAAAAGCCTATTTATTACTTATTTTTGTTTCTCTTTTTTCCTCGTTTTATCTCTTCTTTTTCTACCTAAAGGTTGCCTGGTAGAGATTTATAGTTAACTATAAGAGTACCTTTTGTATTAATTTGTATGTATTGTATATATATGTAAGGTACTTGTTTCATATTTACTTTTTTGGTTTGCATTAAAACGTATACAGGTTGAGGTATAGTTTAAAAATAAAAGAAAATTTGAAAAAAAAATACAAAACCACTCTTTTCTCCTAGCTACGCTTTTAAGTATATTTATATAAACGCAAAATCACGACTGCCATCCTCGAAGGGGTAAGCAGAGAAGTGTAGTACACTCCTACGCTTCACCAGTTACGTTTACGTGCCATGGAGTAGGTGGAGAGCCTATTGCCATACACCGGGCACGCGTCCAGACTGCGAGTCACTACTAGAAAATCTAAATTAGAAAAATCCAATAGTACCCGACCCGGGATTCGAACCCTGAACCTCCTGATCGCAGTCGTGCTTGCAACGACTCAACCAACGAGGCGGTGTATATGTTTATATATTGATAAAGAATGCCGTTTGCAATGATAGTAACCATTCGTAAATATCTTCGTGACATCTCAATCGAGCTAGTTGCTCTTAAGTGATATGTGTTAAACATATGTACGTAAACAGAAAAATCTAGAAATTACTACGATGGCCCTTTAGCGTGTTAGTCACTACAGCTGTAATTATATGAGAAAGGAGCTGGTTCGATTCTCGACCAGACAGCTATTTACTGGTTTAATGTTTGGATATTTTTATGGTTAACATGTCACACGATATTTTAATGTACATACACAAAAACACACACACACACAGAGATATATATGTATACTATAAGAGTAACATATTATTTTACGACTATTTTCCATCTTATAAACATGAGATATTCGAAAAAGAAGTCAATGTACTTATACTTTTAACATAGTCTAACCCTCTACAACCTGAGAGAAGATCTGTCAGTAACTAAAACGGTGAAAGGGTTAGTGATGATGATGACCACCTTACTTTATTATTTTTTACTACTTTATTTTTATTGACTATTATAAGTACCCAATATTACTTATGCATACGCCTTTAGGATCTCAATACATTAAGAAGCTTCTGAACCGTGGAGCGCATTAACTATTAACGAGTAGTTAACTGTAACGAGTGTCAGTGTGCGGCGATATATCGTTACACGAATAATGTAATTTACATTCAGCATCTCGGAATTACAATTACCTAACAATTACATTTATTTCTAAGCCTGTCCATTAATTTATATCTATTTCCACTGTGAAACAATTATTACAGTATTAATTTGTGTTTAAATGTAAATAGTTGGTTGTGTCCACCTGTCTGCCAGGAGTGACTGACTGTTCAGTCGTCAGCAACAATGCGTCTGTGAACAACTTTGAACAGCACAGATACTAATTAATATTTTACGGTTACTGCTTAGGATTAATATCTGTGTGATTAATATACGCGTTTACTTGCAACTTCCAGTCGTAGTATGGAGTCTGGGTATTTGCCCGGTGTATAGCAATAGGCTCACGTCATATTCCATGAAATGTATAAAGTAGCTTATGAAACATGGATATACTACACTGCTCTATCTGCACTGCTCTACTGCTCACCCCTTTGAGGAAATACTGGCATCATATTATGGCATGTAGACTGGCATGGTAGACTCAGAAGAGTATACATATAGAAATACCTACTGTATATGTATATACATAAATGAAGCCGTCAGTTGTTTTGTACAGATCGGTGTCTCACTGATTACACACTCTGTTTGATTATGATCTTCGTATTTACACGCACTTGATAGGTTGGAATACTGATGTGACTTTGTAACATCGGCCGGTTTATCTTGTATATCATCATCATCAGTATCATCACTGTCACCATTATCATCATCATTATCATTATTATGAACTCTTTTATCAATACTTTGTAAGCCACGTTTCCTATTTTAAAATGTGACGGATAAAATCATCATCTGTTCGCTCACTTCTTGCTTTCTCATATATGTACATATGTATGTACATTATCATCAACCCTTTCTTCGTTCTGCTGTTGGAGAATACTCTCTTAGACCAGGTCTCAAGTTGAGAAGTATTAATTTCATTGTCCCTCTTAGTATTTTAGCCATGTCCAAATTAGACTTTACACGCGAGCGACAATATTATAAAAGTCTTCAATGTGTTCAGGTTTCCTAACGATGTTTACCTTCACCTTCATAGCAGGTGATATTTAATAATAAAAATGCAAACAAATCTATGAAATTAGAGGAAGTTTTAATGTGCTTTATTAAATTATCTTAACAGAATAAAAAATCAACAGAACGTTTATAAAACAATGAAATGATGGCTTCTATAATAGTACCAATGACTTTGTTGTTATCGTCATTATATCAGCCTCTTTAAGTTCTCTGCTAGATATAGGGCTCTCTTAGGGATGTTTCCCACAATCCCGAAACTGGGCATGCTGGATCGCAGAAAATTATGATATGTTTATCACATAATTTCACTCTTGACTGGTAGAGAATGGCAATAGCGCTAAGTGCTTTTGTAACCCAGTTTAAGGTTAACAATAGGTAAAGGCTAAATAAATATATATATCTTTATTTTCGTTTATTTCGTATTATTTGTTAAAAATAAAATAGGAATGTTATTAAGAAAAGTAAAAAAAGTTGTTGGATGCGCGATCGCTTCGTGTCTTTTTCCCCCAACCCCATGTTACCTCCTCAAGTTGAGAGGCAGATCACTCCCACAGCCCGGTCTAAGCACTCTACAATATTTTTATTTGTAAATGCCAATGACATAGTGTCTGATAGATATTCTACACGATAAGTTAAATATTGGGTCTTGTTAGATTTAATTTTATTTACATTTTTCAATAATGTTGTAAATAATTCGAAGTTTTTTACCGGAATCACCAGTTTATTCATTGTTATAATTTTTATAAAATCTAGTGTTCAATGTAATTCACAATAAAGTGAATTTTAATTTTTTCAAATGCGAACAAATTATGTCCATTATCATATAGGTATTTATTGTCTCAGCAAATGCATTATTTCGAATTCTAATACAAAACCCGTACGAAGTCGATGACCCCTTCACGTCGTTAATCTCGTTGGAAATACGTTTTTTGTTTGTTTAGTAATTTCGGACTCCAAACTCACTGAAAACAAGTTATGTAACGTGCTAAGTAACGATCATTGTTCTAATGAAACTCACGTAAATTTGTAATAAAGATGAGTTTTGTTGCGTGTTCGGTAACCGAACTCGTTTACTAAGCGCTATTTGGGTTATTTAATTAGTAATAATAATAAATACTCTTCCATTTACAGTCCTATATTTATAATTCCTGTGTTGTGAGAGTCCTATCATTTAGTAGCCTCAGTTTTGTCGAGAATTTAATATTACTGAGAATCTAACCTTAAATTTCCTACGACATCTCCGGCCATAGTCTGCTAGGCAGACCAAGGATGGGTCCTCATATTCACAAGCCATGAAAACTTTATGGAGAATTCTAAGATTCGGAGTTCGCTCACGATGTTCCCTTCACGTTCACAGCAAGTGATATTTTATTCTTATAACACACATTTTGTTATAAAGCGGTGTACGTCAGGAATGGAACTTGAGACACCCGAACTGGAAGGCTGAATTTTAAACCTCTATTGCCGAGAGTCTAGTCTTTCTATATACGTATATATTTATTACAGCTCTACATACATACATACATGAGTGACATTAATATTTTCCGTTCCGATAACAGTACAAGCTGTATTCAGATTAAATAAATACTAACGTACAAAGTCAGTGCATATGTCGTTAGTGCGTTAGTTAAGGTATCGCAACGATAGGTAGCAGATAGTTTTATTCCAACCGCTCGTAAAGTTGACAAAGTTCCAAATTGGAATTCCATTTCTATTCTGCGCGTGTGCTTGTGTCTAAGATCCATAAAATTCGTGGTTGTGTCCGGGTACGGTAAATTACGAGTTTTTTTCCTTTGCAATTGCTAATAAATTTTTCTATGTATTTTTCTTAGAATATTATATTTTTGTAGTGGTGTTAATAATTTCCTTTTGTAATTAATTGTATTTAAAATTATCTGTTAAAATTTTTGCTTAACGTAATTTAGAGTCTAAAAATTTT
>DWMG01001569.1:0-14929 GCA_018244855.1 Elbella merops
AACCGGTGAAACGCGGGAGTGTTCTGCATTCCTCTGCCTACCTCTTCGGGGATTACAGGCGTGAAGTTAAGTTTTATCTTTTAAAAAGAAATCCTACATAGTGTTCCTGCAATTTAGTCATTAACATTAGGTACTGCTACCCACAAAAATTTTACTATCTGAAATGTAAACAAAGCTACGATTAGTAATTTCCAAGAACTACCTGCATTTTATTGTTGGAATTTTTAACGGGATAAAGTCGTATTTATACAATAATGTCAAATAATTTAAGGGCTATAAATAAAGCTAAAATCTTAAAAGCAAGTAATCTTTGATCTAGAAATAGGTCGTGACTGCAACATGTTGTAACATAAAAGGTTAAAGAAACACGCGAGTGTCAAAACGAAAACAAAGAACATTTCGTCTAGACGTAACTCTTAATTATTTATTTAAGATTTACCGATCTCCATAGCGTTTATACAAAAATAGAGTGCAGCAGATGACTTTTCTTATAGTGCCTGATGCTTTTTTCACATTTGCCAGCCGAGGGGAACAGAGCAGATTCATCAATGTGTCTATTAGCGTGCGCCGGGTCCATGTTCAGCCCTCAAGGGAGCCATTCTTTCATTTGTTTATTGAAAATACGGTGAAAAGCATCGCTAATGTAAATGTATCGCCGCCGTACGTACCTACCACCGCCTCTTTATTTTGATATACGAGTAAAATGAAATACTAATTTAATTAGATAACGTTATTTTCATCATATTACGTACGTGATTGTAAATGGATGTAGATATGTACGAGTATGTTCAAAAATGGAAGGTGAATAATTCGACCATGCTTTTAATGTGACGATCACAATAATTTTATGATCATAGTTAAAAGTAATCTTTTATAATGTGACGAAATATGTTGGCTAAGCAATTATCTGTAATGTCACGGTACAAACAATCATTTAACTTATAGCAACCTTGAGATAAACATACAAACACTTTTGTACTTTAATAGAACTCCGAACATAAGTATATTAGTACATCAAATATTAAGGGCAATTTTATTCTGTTCTATCGAAGATCAGTCACTAGAAAACCAATTTTCTCGATCTTTTGATGGCTTTAGGAATTCTTTGGGATCTAAAGTCCCTTTCCGTTTAGCCCGTCCCAACTGGTTAGAATGGCAACAATAATAGTCAGACAGTATTATATATTTTTTCAATTTCTTTACCTTGATGGCTGAAGTACGGTACAACAGTTATTGGAAAAACAGTAAAAATAGATCAGTATTAATTTAACTTGATGTATACCTAAGCGAATATTATTGAGCACAATTTGCAATTGGCGATTGCGTAGTGTTTTTTGAGTTAAGCGAAACGAGTTGAAAATGGTCGTCGTCGTACGCAAGGATAAGACTTGCTCATTTTTAACAAACTGCGGCAGAAAGTCGAAGCCAAATTTTGTATAGTTTTCCACTAATATTACAAATCGGCTGGACCTATTCCAATAAGTTTTCCATAAGTTAGCGAATATTTTATGTTTGGCACCGTTCAAATAAGATGGCTTCAGGGAGCCAAAATTGATATAAAAATTTAAATAAAATAACTGAAATACTTTCAGTACAGTACTATCTATAGGATATACATAACTGAAAATAATTGTTTAGAATTATGTTGTGTTCCATATAATTTCGTTTTTGTTCTCCCTTATAACGAGCCGACTGCCAGAATCGAAAGTCGACATTTTATTACGAAAACAAACTATCATAAAACGAAACCCTAAAATTAACTCGAAAGCAATCAATGATATGTTTGCTTGTTTGTTACACCTCTCGTTTACTGTCACTAAATTATGTTTTCATGACCAGGGAGCACAGAATCTATTCTTTGACGACATTAATGATAAAAATCTTTTGGTGCATTACATGTGAACATTATCGTTTAATAGTTCCATCGTAGTCAATACCTTACTTCGGCAAATGATATAGCGCCATCTAGTAGGCAGTTCAAAAACTATACGTAGAATATTGATACATTTTCACACAGTTTTATTCCTTTTTCGCTTCTTCTATGGATATAAAAAAGCACAGTCAGATAAAGCAATCTAACAATAATAATTATGATAAACGATTATGGTAATTGCTGAGGTATTTCGTTATTAAAATTTGAAAACATATTTAGTCATTTATTAAAAGAATGTTATTCGAATTTTGTTGTAAAACATAGACAAATTACAATTTTGTAAAAGTTTGTTTCGTCGATATTTCGAAATAAAATATAGAAGTCCTTTAACTAGTTTTAAAAAGGAATAAATTGTACTCAAAGTTTCTAAGCTACAGTTATCAATTTACCAAAAATAAAATTCGAAGGATACACCTTGCAACAGCGACTCCTTATTGTGCTTATTTTTACGAGTTCTTTATTTACGTATCATACCGTCCGATGGAATAGTCGTAATGAAAATGTTGATCAATCTTTCATCAGTGTTTACATATTGATGTGAACACTCCACTAAAAACCAATGTGGCAAGCTAGGCATCTGAAATCTGGACAGCACTTCCGCTGAGCGCGAGGGTTAAGATTAACGAGCGAGGTACAATTTTATTAGCATTTTTTCCTGTTCCCGGCGCGCCGCGCTCATTTCCTCTCGAGTAATTTACTGCGGTGGCACTTCCACTGAAATTAGCGTTATAATATAATAATACCTTGGCATCTTAACCCGTCTAGCAAGCTGTATAATTGATACGATGATTAATTGAATAAAGCCCTGTGAACATTTTGTCATTGTTATTGGAAACTTCACTTTACTTCATGAAGAAAGGCTTGAAAGTGGAAAAGGTCCTTGGAACGGACCTGCCGTCATGATAGTACGACAATTATAACTTCGAGGATTAATATGACATTTCTATAAACAGGACAGAAATGTTAAAATACTGTGTCACATTGCTCCAGTGGAGATTGATGGCGGTATCTAAGTAAGTTAGTGGTCAATCAGTTGCTGAAGACGTCACGGACTACTCAGAAGTTTTCTGTTAACGTATTTAAGTCTGAGTTAGTGTAATTAGGCAAAATTTTTGAATATTAACTAGTAACGGTCCAGTATTTAACAAATGGCTGCATTAAAATTGTTGCATTTAAATTATTGGTGTTATCGCAGTGCGCCAGGTCTGTGAGGATTACATTTTAATAACCAGACTTACTGTGCTCGTCCATATCCATGCCTGACTCTTTTAAATATTATGTTATCATATCATCGACGCTACTTTTAACCCGCTCACTTTCTCCCTTCCTCTCTCTTCTCATTTTAAAAGAGATCTGCGATAACGTCACTTGCGGGTATCTCTTATCTACAGTTGATTCAAAATGGTATGGTTGATTCAAAATGGTAATGCGAGAAAATCAAAAAACATTACCAATGTTGTAACGAGATATATTATTATAAGGAGATATAATATATTTCCAAAAGAATCTATGATGTTCATCTCATCGTTTTGTAGGGAAAGTGTGTAGACTTACAAATCGAATCCTTCAATCAAATATTCAATTCCTTATTTAGGTAGCCAACTCGTGCATTACCGAAATTGCACTGAATGAATTACTTTATGAGATGTTCGGACGGAGATATTCGTCTTTCACCTCTTGTAGGGTGATAATATCTACGGGAGGTCGGATCCATTTTGAGATATAACCCAACCCATCCCTTGCGTGCTTTAGATATAATTTTTTTGATACATTCAATGCTTGTATCCTACACAGTTTTAACATTAGTAGCGATGGATCGATGTTCAAAACGTGCACATTCGGTTTGATAAAGGAAGTAGAAATACTTTAAATAAAATACAGACAACCGCCATAAGTGCTGTACACATAAGAGAGAATCGCTTGCGTCTGAAGTGTGTCAGACAGTTGTTTAGAGAGATTTAATAATCTTTAGCTTGGATTTTAAACTACATATAAAATGTATTGAGCGACAAGAAGTCCCAATTTCATAGAACCTGTGGTTTATAATTCATCTGTTCACTGCTGAATAGCTTTAATTTTGGTCCATCTCATGGTATTTGAGATCTTATTAGATCAACTAACGTTCCGACCTCAACGGGTTTCCGTGAGATATGTCGGAATTCTAGGTCCTTGTGCATTTTTTATACGCGTCAGTCTCATAATAACGTCTTCTTCTACATTGCTGCTACCTGTCGTCGCGGTCCCGCCTTAAAGTTCCATATAAAATGTTCGCGAAATATTTTTTTTGCGATTACCTTGCTCGATGTATGTACATATATGTACATACAAGTATATAAATATTCTCTGCTTCATGTATGTAGTATTATCTTTTCTTTCATTTATTTTAATATTTTTTTCTATCCCTTCCAGTCTGAGTTCTTTATAGTTTCTCTGTTTAGCCTAAAGGTTGACAGCCAGAGAATGCTTGTAGCATTAAGTGGGTCTTTTAGATGGTGCGAAAAAGAATAAATGAACGAACAAACGAGCAAATAAATAAAATGTAAAGTAAAATTAAGACTGAACAATGGATACACTTTACCCGATACGATTACCTACAATTTCGATAACTTACATAACTAAATGTATTTTTTTATATAATATTTTTTTATTCATTACTTAGAGCAACTGATTAGTCCCTTTATGATGTAGTTTTGAATAGCAGATTATAACATTTTGTATTTAACTGTAGATTATATGGAATAAATAGGTCTAAGTTGAAGTGCTAACAAGCTGCGCTTTGAACAAAGTGACATATTATAGTTTTATTTATATCTCTTACGTAGACATATATATATCTACATCTTAGATATATCTACATACATCAAGAGTGTACGTCTATGTATATAAAAATTCATTTTTTAATAAATAGTCCTGAATGTATCACGTACCACGATGAAATATATATATTATATATTTAGTATATAGAACCGAATTTATAAGGTTTCACAATGGAATATCCCACGTAAAGGGGTGTGCTCACAGATTTCGGGCGCCAAGGCGACAGAGCGGCACATCCGCTGAGATACGGTTACAATGTGTAAGCAAAGCTGAAGTTATTTTATGCGGGCACGGAGCATGTGTACCTGCCTTAAATTTTACGATATTGGGACTGCAAGGTAACCAGAGTCTACCATGTAGGAAATTAATGCATATAATATATACATTTTATATATACATATATATTTTATAATGTAAAGAGTTACCATTTTAAAAATACAATTTTACGAACTGTCAGACGATGTGATTCGACACGGTAGGTTTTTGACATTTGCATAAACGGTATAGAGATAATGCGTTGCTTACTTTAAAATCGACCTGTATGCTCTTAATTCGCAACCGTATTGAATTAAAAAAACATCTCATTTTGCTCTTGCTTGCAAATTGAATATAACATACGTTTTTTTATGTGGGTATAATATGATTGCCTCGACAATAGTGACGGTTACCTTAAATTTTTTGGTGGGGGGACCTAACTGATTAAAATGGGAGTGACTGCACTCCTCTGCCTACCTCTTCTCAGATTACAGGCGTGACAACAGTTCTCAGATTACAGCGTGTTACATTTATGTACAACATGCATTGGTATTGATTTTGTATCACTCTTCACCAGTTGCCTATCTTAATCTCAAACCCTTATCGTTCCTTACTTGTTGTAAGTACTTACTATCAATTCTGTTAAACAGATTTCTAAGTTAAGCGGACTACAAGAACTAGCGCCGCCATAAGACTTAATCTCATTTGCAAAGCTAAACTACCGTTTTGGCGTAAGCTTAAACTTTCTACTCATTTGTTTCCAGCCTCGGAATTTTCGGTTTAATTAAATCGAAACAAGGGAATGGTGGATCTCTTGTCTCACTTTCATTTGTTTTTTATACACCCTCTCTCCCTTGTGTGATATTTAAATGGTTCCGGTCAATAAATTTGCTGATGATGTGTTCTATATTCATATAATCTATTACTGTGTTTGCACTTATTATTCCGCAGGGGTTCAAGAATTTCAATCAGCAAATGTTTCCACTCAAGTTATTGCCGAGTGATATGTAGATCGATTATTTTTATAGCAGCCATAGCACACTAGTTTGGAGTTCAGGCTTTCGTTGAGGGCGGTCTGAGTTCAGATTCGGGAGCATGCATATTTATCTTTACAAAATCATGGCATTGTTAATGTTAAATATCTCAAAGTGAATGAAAAATTTGCAGTAATATCTATTTATCAAATTCTTCATCATTTTCTTGTTGGCTCGTGAAAATTGTTAACACACTGTTGGCCAACTTGACAGACTATCTTACCAATCTGACTTATCTTACCAATTAAAGGTTTGCTTGTGATGATGATGATAATGTATCAGATAAAATATAGATATTTATCGATAACCAACGGTTTTCGTTTTCGTATCTCCTTAGGGTCGCGTTTATACAATTGTCATCACGATTTTTAAATTTTGTTTGTGTTTAAAAGGCGTTGTCGATTCCGATTATCAACGGTACGAGTATGTATCATAGCAATCGCTAACGATGGAGTTTCGTAGCATACACGCTGGCGTTGTTAAATCACATCAGATCGACATCCTATCTCAGTTCAGTGCTGGACATTGGCCTCCCTTGACACGACAGTGTACAAAACCTGAGCGGCCTCGTGCACTATCAAAGGAGAATTTTGTTCATAATCTAAAGGTAAGCTACTTCCACATGCATCCATATGTTCAAACACATCCCTATAAGGTGGAGAGGTATTTGACATGGCTTGGTACTAATTATATTTTTATTATCTCGTGACGCCATTTCCCTTAAGGGATAGGTCCGTGCTTTATTTCTATAGAATGTATCCTTAAACGTTGTTGGATTATTTAAACCATTTTTTACATTATAACATAAATCTTGCCCATTGAAAGTTGGCTTATAAGCAACGTAACATGATAAAATTACCAATTTACGCTATTTTCGTACCGATAGCGTTCATTCCTCGATCACAAAAACGGTCTACGAGTATCTCAGTTTCGTACGGCACTAAAAGTCCGGCTATCTGTTTTTGTAAATGGACGGGATGCAAAGGGAAAATCCATGTGAAATCCTGAGCTCCGTTGTCTAGCTGTCGCAGTGTCAATTAGCTAACAGGTGGCGCGGCACATCCCGTACTCGTGTCTGTGTGGCTCAATGGGCCTCCATACAAACACGTGCAGCTATATTTCGTTTTAGAACGTCACGTTTTATGTCCGTTGCGCTGCCAGTATTCATTAATTTAAATACCAGGAATATATTTATCTAATTGCGTATTGGGTTTAAACTCATTATATAACGAGGTATTTTACTTTTGTTTGGTTTAAACAAATTTTGATCTATTGGAAAGGGCATGTCAGTATGTTTATGTGCTGTCAGCCTTATAATTAGTTTGACAGCGCCAAATGCCGGTGATGTTTACTTTTTTCTAGGTGAAACATAAAGCAGTCGAATTCAGTTGGTTTCATTGTGTGAGATTTAACTGCTGAACTGAGCTCTAAGTCGGTATATGTCAAGTCTTAGTAAGCTTGACTACCATGAGCACAAATACATTAAACACGACGGCTAGTGCCACTGCCGATCGTTGCACTCGATGGTGTCTGGATTAGCCTTTAATAGAGGATTAGTAATGATTCGTAATGCTTAATTCTATATATCCTATTCAAACAAGCTTTTTTATTTTTATGTTAGTTTAGTAGTTTAGTTTAGTATAAAATTAGTGATTTTTTACTGGTCATGTTTCCAACATATTAATGAATCGAATATCGGTACTTACAAGTAGTACGTTCTTTGGTAGAGAAATCACTACTGCTAAGGATAGAAATATTCCGCTCTTGGTGCTCTTTGCCCATCCCGCCAGAACCCTGGCGTGATGTTATAATGAACAATTATGAAAAACAAGAATTAGTATACTAAATAGTTATGGGAAACATTTTAAAAACTAAAAGTTTTAGAAGTATATTTTACTTTTAAAAGTTTTGGGACTATCTTTTACGTAACAACAAGCCCGTAATGTTCAAAAAATAGACCGAGTATACGTACATATATGACCACGCTTCACCAGATACATTGTACGTTCCACTATGGAATAGAAGATAAGTCTATTGCTATGTACCTACTAGCTACACATCCAGACTCTGAACTACTATTAGAAATTTTAAGTTAAAAAACCTAGTAACACCTGACCCCGGCATCAAACGTAGAAGCTCTCGATCAGTGGCGTTTGCAATATCTCGACTAACAAACGGACCAATCAACTAACTAGGTTGTGAGTATCTGTATACATTATTAAATAATGTACCGACTTTGCTCAGATACGTTTTATCGTGACGGCCTGACTAGTTTAGGACCGAACTTCGATGTTCAATCAGCGGGAGCTCATGAAGAAGGACCTCGGTAGGTTCAAAATTAGCCGGGCCCTCCTGAAGTGAAATACGTGAGTCAATTTGATAAATAATTTAATGAAGTACATATATTCCATTAACGTTATTGCAGTCTGCGAGATAAAAAACGTTAAACGACACAGAAAATGTTTCATGTTATTGAATTTCTTTAGAGCGCGACCTGATTGGGTTTTAAAGAAGGTAACTCAATCCCCGTACCTCGGCAAAAGGTACGTCGAAACTTCATTAGATATTTTTTTTATCTGCCTTAGTCACCCCTGTCGTGGCATTCGTACAGGCGGCTATAGAGTTTCGGATAAAGGCAAAGGAAATATTTATTGTATATCAAATAATTCATGTTCGAAAATGTCCGAACCCGCTGTACGAGTAGAATCCGAATCGGTGAGACTACTTCACAAATTGATTTACGTTTTCAAAATAGTACCTATTATACATAACAGTTTTATGCGACTCAAACGTAGTAGAAGAGAAAATTTCAATTTGAAAAATTCTTAGAATTTTAAAATTTTAAGAAACTTTGAATTTTAACATTTTACACAATTTGATAAATTCTTTCATTATCCATAAACGCGCCCTGTATCGTGTCTACGGGATAAAAAATAAACTCGTATAATAAAAGGGGAGATAAAAAGACATTGCGACGTTTCGGAATATCTTTTAAAAAGTTTCAACCATTTATGATTATATGAGTTTAAGATTATTTTTATGGCGTGATTTATATCTATTTGCTAAGTCGTTACATTACTTTCGTTGTTTAAAAGGAATTAAGTTTAAAAGGATTTTTATTGATTTGCTATTGCTTTTTTATGAACTGCGAATCGTACAATGTACTTACTGTAGATGATTTTTTGTGGCAATTATTCGTATATTTCACAATCAAGTGTTATGAACGGTTAATACAAACCAAACTTATGTCAAAACTAATCAAATTCAATCGAAAATTGGTGTCGAGCAGGTATTGTAGTTGCAATAGCAACGTTACATGCTCATGTTTTTCATGATTTCCCATAATTGTAGTAACATCAGGCCTATAATTCTCAAAGGTTTAATCAGAGAAGTATTGTAACCTCCCACGTTTCATTAGTTATGCTTACGCCCCAGCATGGAATGACGGATGAGATTATTGTCGTACTTGAGCGAGACTCCGAACCCCAAACGAACCGAAATTTTTACAAGATAATCTAAGTTAGAAAATATAACATTGGAGTCTAACTCAAAACTTTCAATCAGCAGTCGCGTTTACACCCACTCGACCAACGAGACAATAATTATATGTAGTTCAAAGAGCATTATATAGTTTTATGTGTAAATCAATATCACCGCATTTAATTCGCATCGCACACTACAAAAACTGTCCGTACAGCACAAAACTCACGTTTACACAAATAACTGATACCCCGGCACGTACCGCCGTAGTTAGTTAATAATATTTGATGTTCGCTTCCACGGCTGGTTAATTGACAGCGCGACGTCTACTCGGGGCTTGGAATGGATTTACTATCGACTCTCTTTTTTGGAAACATTTTTGTGACGTATTATTTCTATTCTACGCCATCACTTTCAATCTTTTCATCGGCCCACTATTTGACACGGATCTTTTAGAATAAGAAGACAGAAAGAAAGGTTTAACTCTGGTCTGCAACTAAACAATTACCGATTGGCAGACCTTACACACTTTCAACAAGCTTATGGAGAACTCTAAGGTATATCAGATATCGTCACGACGTTTATCTTTTCTGTTCCTGGAAAGTAATATTTGGATGTTAAAAAGCAATTTATTTTGTAATGAAAGAGGTACCTACGCGTCAAGATTTAATCCCAGGGTCCACGAAAGCGAAACTGAATTCTAAACCGTTTTGTTCTTATCATGGTTATAGTTCGTTGGCATTGACTATGCGTTGCAGCAGGGCTCAGAAATATCTGGACACGGGAGACAAATGTAGCGAGGTTTTAATACACTTGAGTAGTCCGAATATTTCCGTCAGAATTACTGCAACCATGATAACAGTTTACAGAAGAAATCAAAATATTAACCGATTATCTGACTTAACTTCATGCTAATCAGATTTGACCTTACAATAATCAACGATAATTTCCTATGTAGCACCACTTCCAGTGTCATATGGGTTTTAAGGGTGACACGAATTCGTGTGTACATAATTGTCGATACTGAACATTCTGACTCCAGCACAAGATGATTGGTGGTGTGAAGACTACACCTCAAACTGGTTTGGAAATGGATTTACCATTAAATTTCCATTAAGTGGTTATTTTCTGTATTTCTTTCCACAAATATATTCCAAAGATAAAAAAAAAACATTGCCTAGGTTTTAGTAACTGATTTATGAGCGTCGCATCTACTTCAAAATGGAATATTTCGTATGTAATCCACATGGGACAGAGCTAGTTTACGTACTTGAACAGACACGCGAGGGAGACATTAAGTCTGTATAAATGATTTTATAATTATATAATACAGCAACTTATACATATTTTATTTAACGTGTGCTCTTTATTGGCTCTGAGTAGATTTTTTACTGCCCCGTTGTGAATTGGTCTAGTCGTTAGTGAATCTGACTGCTGAGCCGGGGGTAGTGGGTTCAATGCGCAATTATTTGTGTGTTAAGCATCAGAATTTCTTCCATGTCTTAGTGTAATAAATATCTATGGAAGTATATATTTATACGTACATACGTAAGTAGAGAGAAACACAGGCTATCTTCGAGTTTACTTGGGGATCAGATGGCCATATGTGGACCTGTCCCAAGATATTTATTTATTTATTTTATTATAATACGAAGCGTGATATCAATAGTATTATCACAAAATAAATTGAGTAAGACGCAGGATAGATCAGTTTGCCTGTCCTTAGCGCTTGTAACTAACCCTGCAGCTTACTCGTTGTTCATATAATTAACTAATGTAACTGGCACGAAACAAATATATTATGTTAGTTATTTCGAAGCGAAAGAATAACGTGCGATGATATGAAGAAAGATGGACGAATTAAGCAACATTATTAAAGGCAAGAAAAAGTTTCTTGTGTTAAAAATAAAATTACTGACTGCCTCGTTGGTCGGGTGGTTGCAAGCGCGACTGCCGACTGGGAGGTCCTGGTTCAAATCCCGGGTCGAGTACTATTGGATATTTCTAATTTAGAATTTCTAGTAGTGACTCGGAGTCTGGATGTGTGCCCGGTGTATGGCAATAGACTCACCACCTATTCCATTGTAGGACTTAAACGTAACTGGTGAAACGTGGGGGTGTACTATACTCCTCTGCCTACCCCTTCGGGGATTACAGGCGTGATGTTACGTTTTTTTTTTGGTTATTTATATAGCAATCTAAGATTTTTCACATAATTTTTGTATAGTAATCGTTTTTCTATATATCGAAAATCATAAAATCTTTTTCTCTATAAAATCTTTTTAAAAATTTCTGTCTTTTGATTTTATCTAAGTGTTTAAATACGAGTACATTGGTTCTCGAATAGCTGAATAATTTGTACGCCAGCATGTACGAGTAGTCTGACCTAATTGCCCAAACAGTGACCACAGAGTGGCACCCGACACCCACTATTTAGTAATTGACAGCCGAACACCTACAAGTGGCCCGGGAAAGAGATCTACGGTTGAATATTTTCACCCTGTTATATTGTGCGAATAAAATTATTCAGAATAAAATTTCTATGTAAGTGAATATCGACTGTCGAGTTGTTGTAATGGTTAGATGAATATTTATTTTTTTATTCATGTTTCATTCTAAGTGTCCACAAGTCCAAAAAGTATACCTATACATATATCATTCGTCATTTATAATTAGCCGAATTATAATATTGATAATAATTGATAATGCATTGGTGTTCGTATCATATTACTCATTAAGCTTTTAGGTGGTGATAGATCATGAATTAAATATGTGCGTGATTCAAAAAAACAAATTTCCTTTTTGGATTGCCTAATGAACGCTACGAATAGCTTAGAATGCGTGGTCTCCACGGCACGTGTTTTCAGCTTGCCAGTTATTCCTTTCAAATAATTGTGAACCCTACCTATTGTACGATACGAGTAACACGGTTTGAGCGATACAGGTGTGGTATACGATTGCGTAAGATGTAAATCTACTTATGGACAGCGTGGTGTTTAAAAGTCTAAGGCACATTATCAGAAAGATCGTCTCATTAGAGGACGTGTGTATACAAATGTGCAACCGTAAGTGGGGTGACGTAATTGACAATTGTATATATACCTGTCAGTTATTGTCTGTATTTTGTACAGAATATTGTATAGGGTAATAAAATATATGCATGTACACATATTGATTCTTACATCAACTAATATCTTGTGATCTTTATGATTTTCTTCGTTATAAGATCCTGCTGGCCGCGACGAGGCCGTGAAGAGACAGCATTCTTTAAGTCTATAGGACATGTGTGTATATCTCTCTTTATTTTTTATGGATACGCTGTATTTTTAAACCATCTCTAACGAAATGAACACGGCAACAATTAAATTTGTTGGCCATAGTGGTAAATTTATTCCCGCCAACTGTTGCATACACCTTTCAAACTCGATTACGGAAACGGTGATTGTGAAATTTTACGAGCAGACTTTATTGTTGGCTTTTCGTCTTCTCAGTGTTATCTGGGGCGCAGCCGTCGGCCATTTTTTATTATTCCTCTTTCTTTTATTTTATGACCACTCAATGGCATGTATTTTCAACTCCAGTTCAGTTACTTTATTGCATTAGAATAGGTTGATGTGAGGTTTTTTACATGTATGTTGGGATACGTCATAACGTAAGGTTTCCCTGTATAATGTTACTTCTCTTTCCTATGGTTTTATTTCAGTACTATTGCAGTACAATATATGGCGCTAATGGGTGCAATGGGTGGACACATATAGTTACCAAGGTATCCAAGAAATTTCGAGGCTACGTCTCACCAACAGGCGACGTTGTGGTCAAGCGCGCGATTATGGGTTTTAAAAGAAACACCCGTCCCATTGCTTACGGCTTCTACATATTTTCTGGAGGGCCAATTCTCAACTTATGTTATATCTTACCCTTTTCCTAAGATAGATTTAAACTATAAGTTTAGCAAGACAATATTTTTTTGAATAGGACTAAACGTTAGAAATTGTACGTGTTATGTACCGTATTTGCAGTAAGCAAATGAAAGAATGGCTCCCACGCCGCCTGAACATGGCGCTGCTGTACACTAATGGACACATTGATGAATCAGCTCGCCCCCGAGTAACGTCTGAGTGGATCTATGGACGAAAATAAAATCCGTTTTCGGAGTTCATCGACATGCAGAAATGTTAAATGTTCATTGTGTCAACTATGCGATAATGTGGCCGTGTATAATCCGTGCATTTTATTACGCTTGGCTCATATTCAACTAATATATCCACTTGAGTTGCAGTACTGTCGCCTAGATGGTAGTACCATCATCTTACACAGGGCGTTACGATAATTGTTAAAAAAAATATTTTCAATGTTTCTATCCTTATTTCTTACCACTTAAGTAATCATTGACTTTAGTAATACTTATAATTAATTTGGAAACCATTCAAAATAATATTTTAATACATTGTCTTGAATAGATTTTTGTTACCTTCGTATGTTACTGCAGTATTAGGAATCGCAAAATATCTTTGTGTATGGAACCATGCAAGTAAACCAGTAAGTGGTTGATAGACGTTTATACATTTGTAAAATTAATTACTGTATGATGATATGATAATTAATTAATGGATGTGTTTGCGTATAATAAACCATATATTTTCATATAAGTGTGTGTGTGCTCTCTGCCTACCATGCAAAGGACCTGGCGTGAAGATGATAATATACATACATATGTATGTATGTATATTTTCATATATTTCACGTGTAAGTTTGTTACAATGTTTCATATACGAGTTGTAGGTACATAAAACAAGCAGTTCAAGATACTCGTATCTACATTTAAGTCAGTTATACAGTATAACATATTTATTTTAATTTCTTTTAAATATTTGTTATTATGATGTCGTTGGTCGAAACGACTAAATCGATTTGGAGCGAAATCACGAGTCAGACCTAAAGGGTCGAGGAATCATCAGTTAACGAGTAATTCATAATATTTAGTTTCATACATGTACATATTTATGGGCTGCCATTAGCTACCTTAGTATAAAGGCATTAGACAGTGTTCTAAACGGGAATACAATAGTGGATACATAATGGGATTTTTACATACATATCCGACTATTATATAAAGTTTTGTTTATTATCTACAGTTTACTATTTTTTTTAACTCTTTACAATTCCACTGCTCTCATATTGAGAGCGTTAAGGCCATAGTCTGTCATGCTGGCCAAGTGCTGGTTGGCAGACTTCACAAACCTTAGAAATATTTTTTTTTTTTTTATAAATTCTAAGGTGTGCAGGTTTCCTCACAATGTTTTCCTTCACCGTTAACAAGTGATATTTAAATATAAAACGCACTTTTGTAAAGAGGTGTGCGCCATGGGTTTGAACCCGGCACCCCCGGAGTGAGGGGCTGAATTCTTAA
>DWMG01001570.1:0-14925 GCA_018244855.1 Elbella merops
CTCGATGCTCATGGTGAAAGATGCTCATATTATAAACTTTTAATCTTCTAAGCGGTAGACACATTGAGCGTGAAATAGGTTCTCTAGTCTGTCCTAGTTACAGGACACTGCCCAAACAGGTTAGAGGCATAGTGCTCTCAGAAGGACCGTCATGAAGTACGGTCACAAAAATAGTAATCAACACCTGCCGTTTCTAATGAACCAAAGTTCATTAATAAAATACGAGAGAAATTCTAACATTAATTCGGACACGGGGACACATTACGGTAGACAGAGAGCACAGAATGCTAAATAAATCTAGCCTTACAGACGTACCTACCGGGCTTTATTTACATTCATCCCTCTCCAACACATACACGTCCGTTTAAAAAAATGTATTTGGTGGAAATATAAAAGGGTGGTAAATGAACTGGGTTCTACGATCAGGTTAAGGGTTGTTCCCAACAAAAAGCCATAATATTCGTCAGCATTTATTATATAAGCACATACCGTAACTTGACGCCTGTAATCCCCGAAAAAGTAGGCAGAGAAATGTAGTACACTCCTACGTTTCACCAGGGAATCGAACGGAGGACCTCTCATCAGCAATACCACTTGCAGCCACTCGATCAACGAGGTAGGCAATTATCATCATCGTCGGCCTCGAGATTTCCATTGACATAGGACTCCTCTAATTGGCGCCATTCCTTCACTCCTTCAATGGGCAGGCCACATCTCTCGAGAGGTAGTAAATATATAATATGTGTACATACTAGCTGTGCGCGCGACTTCGTACCCTACCACCTACCCACGTGGGGCTGCATCGCGTTCAACTGACGCGCTTCCAGCCTGCGCTGGACCCTATTTAATATGACGATTGATCATATAGATCTGAGCTCTATTATTCTTGGTACATATTACGCGCCTTACTACTTAGTCTCCGCCGCGACCTCGCTGTAAGCGCCGGGAGCTCATGAGGAAGGACCTCGTACAGGTCTGAAACTAGTCGGGCCATCCCGAAAAACGCACGTGAGTTAAGCCGGTACATTTATAATCATGTGTATAAACACTCACGAAACATTTAATAGTAAAACAAATATGTAATAAAGGCTAGTATTTGTTTCCAGCCTGGATAATCAACGACCTACCTATATATAATTAGAAATGTTATGAGTAAATACTTAAAAGCTGTCTTTTTATCATAAGGTCTGCATAGATTTAGGTCAATAACTTTATGGGAAATTTCCTTAATATGATATTGTTGTATTTTTCGTACATGTCCATAACATCCTTAAAGGCGTCATTCAAATTTCTGGGAACCCCCACCCTACATTCGGAGATATTTCAAACAGCCTTCAGTGACCTTTCCCTGATACGATGATTCCTTCAGCTCCCCAGAAAATATGAACATAAGAAAAAAACGTTAGGGTACAGCTTAACGGGCGAATGTCAGAATGATTTAAAAAATGGCACAGATCTTCTTACTAACGATAAAATCTACCCACGCTACATATCCCTTTATACCCTTGTCCCTTCATTAAATTTTAATGGCGGTATTAAAATAATCCAACCGTACTATGTGCTATATAATGATGGCTATTTGTGTGTTACAAAACCTATCATACTATCAAGGGTTCAGGTGTATTTCTGGACTACAAAGAACTGGCTTTCAAAATCGTTATCCAAACAATACTAGTAATAATTATAATAGTCACATATCGGGGTTGATCTCTTTCATTTCAGGAATCCCGGGCGCGATCAGTTTTTAAAAATGTGACTCAGAAGTTTTCACAAAAATTAATATGGTTTTAAATGTTACGTAGTTCATAAGAAATTTAAGATATGGATACGAATACCAGATATTAATTAAATTAAACGTAACTGGTGTGGGAGAGTGTTACAGTTCTCTGCCTACCCCTTCGTGGATTATAGGCGTAATGTTACGTTCGGATCGAATTATCTGCTTATGTTTTTTTCCGCTTTAATGGTTTTAAGAGTTACCGAATTAGAAACTGGCCACAAATTCCTGTTTAGCTATCCGATGTTGACCAATGAGAGTGAACAATTTACACACCCTCCCCCGTCTCTTACCTCACAAACCTCTCGTATCAAGTAATGCGGACAGTGGGCAGCATGCGCCGCGGCCGGTCTCGCCACATGGGTACGAGACTACGAACCTCGAGGATCCCCTCTTTAGCCGGACAGTCTCGAGAGGTCAACTGACCCCCGGTGATTTCACCCCGTCTATCTGACGGTGTTGAAACGGCGGACAGTAAAACAAAGAAACCGATTGCTTAAGAGTACTGGAACATAATGTTATAAGAGCCATAGTCTGCCACGCTGGTCAATATTCCAGTATGGGCTCCAATAGAACTATGCATAATACGATCTAATTATAAACCATAAACTCAAATATCAAAGCACGCAACACTTCTAAAATTAGCCTCCACTTCGCTTGTTTATATTTAATGATTTATATCCCTGAATGAATTTTAAACAAATCCACGAGACCACAGATTTATTAGCAACACAGCCAAGTTCACTTAATTCTGTTGTGTTGCTTGTCGTGTTTACTAAACAGGATGTAACGGCATTTACATATGTACATACATACATATGTATATATGTTTATATGTATCTGTGCACGCATGAAACAGCGACCAACTCGATAACTGTAGAATGTACATACAATCCTTAAAATATTACAAAATGTATCAATACAAATAGTAAATTAAACAGATATATTTTAAAATATCTCACTGCCTAATTATGTAAATTGGGTGAAATGTAATAATAACAAATAATGCCAACGTGTTAAATATAATTTCAAGGTTTAAACGTGGAATATTAAAAAATAATGTATAATAATTTTATAGACTCCACAAATTAAAATGAAAACTCAAGGGAATATACATAATTGAATATTGAAATATATTAATTCAATAATTGCATACAATTTAAAATACAAATCTAAATACATTAAAGTTCTAAATAATATTGAGCTATTAAACTAAATTAACAATATTCAATTGGGGCACAATTTCGTTCATGATACAGCATGATTATTTATTAAGCGACGAATATTAAAACCGCACAGCAGCTGTCTGGTTCTATGATATATGTCTAATATCAAGGAATGAGCTGATTCTTTTTGCCAATAAACGCGCGACAAAAGTCACTCACTAATCTTGATAAATACTCTTTCCATTTACCGTTATTCATCTCGACGTTCGCAAAAAAACACATATACCTACCCACGTAAAAAAAAGTCTAGTAACATCGCAAAAAAAATATAAATTTATCTTCGTATTTCTATATTGTTTCTGGACATCTCTTTTCTATCATTTACACGTCAATTTTGAATCCAACCGGAATTGATAACTCTTAACTAAAATCTGTCCGTCAGAGTTTATGATCTTGAGTAAGTATAAAAAAGGTATACTACGCCTGTAATCCCCGTAGAGGTTGACAGAAGAACGTAGTACAATAGGTGGTGAGCCTATTGGCATACACCGGGCACGCATCGGCTTCGAGTCTCTACCAGAAATTCTAAATTAGAAAAATCCAATAGTACCCGACCCGGGATTTTAATCCAGGACCTCCCCCGATCGGCAGTCGCGCTTGCAACCACTCGACCAACGAGGCAGTCAACTTTTATACTAGATACTTTTATAGCCATAAATAGCCCTGAAACTAAAGGGATACGGTACGTACCCGTTTATTACGAGGGCGAATATTAGTACTTTAATACGAAATGTAAAATTCCACCTTTAAATCAAACAAAATATACACCGGAAATATATTTGTATATTTTAATTATTCCAGGAAATAGACACTAGTTCCTTGCGACGACAAAAAGACAAGATAACAAAATAAATAAGATTTATTTTGTATTGTATAATTTACTGGGCATCAACGAACGAAGTTTTCAAAGCGGGAGAGAAGTTTATTTATAAATAGAATATTTTTATACAAGTTAGTTAAAGAAGTATTATTAGATACAAATAATGTAAGTTTGAAATAAAAATAAATAATATTGAAATAAAAATAGTAGAAGGAAAGTATTTATGATCAGAAAAATAATTAAATATGTTTTTTCTAGACGGGCAACATCTGTTAAGACATTACTAGTAAAATTAGACTATGGGTAATACTAATTCGTATTTCCATTCCTTTTTCAAATTAATGCGAAACGCGATTTATTAGTAGGTATCATGCCCGTTTTGATTGTACGCTGCTTAGAGAAATGTAATTATACGACTCCGAATTTACCTCATCTAAAATATATGAAGTTCGAAATCAGAGGCGTGCTATTGGAAAGGCCTGTATCCAGCAGTGGACGGGAGTAGGCTGATAATGATGATGAAAAATATATTTTATTCTGTGTTTAAAAAATAATCAAGTATTACAAAATTTTGTCTTTTCTATTAATCTTGTTGTTATTAAGCAGTTGATGGAACGTTTAAAAAATGCATGAAATAAAGGTTAATTGAATACAAAAAAGTCCAACTTCAAACCCATAAATCTATTAGGCGGAAACTCCATTAAAAAATTCAAACAATAATACTGAAAACGGAACATAAATTAAAGTTTAAGAAAAATTCTACAGCAGAGTCCAAGAAAGCTTATAAAGTAAACCTCCAAAAAACTCAAAGGAATGGAAAACAGGGGACGTCCGAGACTCAGTAACATTAATTAATTTCAATCTCTGTCGGGGGACGAGAGACGTTCTTAGGGTCGTGACACACTGGGATGCCAAAACGACGTTCATAGCTGTACCATTTGTGACTAGAATTGACAAAAAGATAAGAAAAGAATTGAGTCTATTGGCGTACAATTTTTCGAAATTCGATTTTTACGAAGCGCCATTAGCATAAACAACCTATCGAACTGGCGACGGTTCTAAATTCAAAAAATTAGAACACCATTACCAATACGAAACATATATTTTATATGCAATATTTACCTATATAGCCACGTCATTCCAACCTGACATAGTCCTTAAAACTTTTTCAACCTGGTAAACTTTGCACTAACTATCTATCTGTATGACATTCAACTGGATTGTTCACTCATCATCATCAGCCTACTCAAGCCCACTGCTGGACTTAGGCCTCTCCAATAGCACGCCACTGAGCTCGATCCTCAGCTCTTCGCATCCAACCGCTGCCAGCCACTTTGCATATATCGTCACTCCATCTAGCTGGAGGGCGTACGTTCACTGGCTACTTACTTTCCTAGTTACTTCAGATTACTAACAGAAATTGGCTATACCAAACATTGTTTTATAAACAGTTATATCCCAATTTGTTCGCTATCGTCTCTAATTTAACCAATTCAGTCCAACATTGGTAGCTGTATTGACAAGTACACTCATATCAGCTGTAAATCTTATTGTAATATAAAACTCATCATTATCATCATCATTTTCATCAAGAATTTTTATCGTTCCATTCTTAGATACGGGTTTCCTCTTAGGGCGAAAAGAATTAAGGCCATAGTCTGCCACACTAGCCAAGTGCGGTTGACAATATAAAACTAGTACTATGTTACCATCCACAAACCCAATATGCATATTTCTGTTCGTCTCCTACTTTCCATGAATAACAAAGAAAGAAAGAAAAATCAGTTACGTAAAGTGTGAAACTGTAAAAGACATTACAAGTACCTACGTTTGCAGAAAGCGAACGAAAAGCACCCCGCCGAAGAAAAACAAGGCGTCTCTCCCTGACATTAATTAATTTAAATCTGCACTCCGAGTCGGGGCTGTTTTTGTCTGAATACGAACACTGACCAAACCGAAATCGTTAATATATACTTACAAATGGCATATTATACGTTTATTTTGCTCTTAATCTACTTCCGGGTCGAATCGTGCTCTCAACTGAGGAGACGATGGGAGAAAGCTTAACTTTTTAAATCCTCTTTTTGCCTTTATATTTTCTTTCTATCACTTCATTGTTTCTTTCGTTTAATCATTAGTGTACTACGACATATGAAAAGTTGACTTATAGCATTCGTTTGGATTTTTGTTGTGCTTTAAAAAATATAAAAATGATCTCTAAAAATTGCGGGATACATTCCTAAAGGTGAATACAAGGAGCACGTACATTCACAAAGCCAGTATTATAAGTTTTGCATCCGCACGCCTGTCTAACACACCAATGCTAGCAACGCCGCTAAGCAGAAAATAAGCAGAGAGACCCCTGAAAAAAGCACAGAAATCCGTGACCGTTGTATGATTAGTAGAATTAAATTATAAATCTTTTGTACATTTTTGTATCTCCAGCGCTGGAAATGTGAACAAACTCCCCCACGGGAAGGTTATGTCTAGCAGGGGGCTTAAACAGACCGATGATGATGATAGTGATAATGACGATGACTACGACGATGATAATAATGATATTTTTCATTTATTTACACACAAAGATATACGGTATACGAACCACAAAGTATTTGGCAGTGGTTGGATGCGAAGAACTGAAGATCGAGCTCAGTGGCGTGCGGCTGGAGAGACCTCTGTCCAGCAGTGGACGGGAGTAGGCTGATGATGATAATGATGACAGACAAAGCGATCTCTTTCATAAACATTTCACACGATGCAAGAGATTTAAAAAACAAAGGCAGATGAGATGAACATAGACCACTGAAGCACTAGTACTAATTTAAAGTCTGTGTACCGTTTATTTTCTTACTCAGAAAGTATAATTGACAATTCCGGTTCCCAAGAAGTCTTCAGAGCTTTCTTAGATGTTCAGACGCAACTTTATAACTGCCTGAATTCTCGCTGACATCTAATACATAAAACATCGGAAATTCTACAGCAGTAGCTCAAACGATATCTATCGTTTGGGGCGCAGCTGATGCATTTCTCACATCTCATAGACGACATCGTACTAGTTTTAACATTACTTTGACATTTATTTTTAAATTAAACTCGTATATATAATAATGTCTGCATAGTCGTAGTTCTTCGGTACCCAATTCGTCATCATCATTATCATCAGCCTATCTCAGTCCACTGGTGGACCATAGGTCTCCCTAAAAGGGGGGGAGGTCCCAATTCTTCAATCTAAAATCTCTAAGCTAAACTAAACTGGCCACCATAATACAGGCCGACATGTCCATGAAAAGTTAAAGGCCCCAGGCCCCCATCGTTAATTATTGCCAGTCCTCATTACTGGATTGGCTATTGGCAACTCGTTAGTCTAAGGTCGTACCGCTCTTACGGGTCTATAAGCCCACCTATCGTAACCGATGAAGCCCAACAAAGCTTACAGCCGTAGCGTCGCTTACATTATCACACAGTTTTCTATCTACAATGACATTAGCCTAATCATTATAATCATTATCAGCCCGTCTTTGTCCACTACTGCAAATAGGACTCTCCAATAGCACGCTACTGAGCTCGATCCTTAGCCACACTGAGGATTCAATTTATTTAATTATCATAAAACATTGCTTTGAAAAGGCGAGTTTTAAAATTTATTGCATTTTCTCTCAGCAAACAACTACCTACTTATTCTATTTAATAATCTTCTCTTGACGTTTTCTTATTTAACATTTCATTTAGTTCTTTTTTCAGTTTTTGCTTCTTGCTTATGCTACGAGATTATCTTTATTATATTTTAAATTATCTTCTTCTGTATCAACGGAGTATATTCATAACCTTTAAATATCAATATAATTCGTGAATCGTCAAACTTTGCCGCGCACGACACCGCAGGAGGAAGTTAGCGAAAGGGTCGCGCGTACAAAAGAAATTCGTGTCATGGTGGTCCAATTACTAAATAGTTTTCCACACCCCATCCCTCGAATGCCTGATAATATATCAATTTATTATAATCTGCAACCCATTATGTGCTATAGTTAAGCATTCGTGTTTCCCCGTGACGAGTCAAATCTGGAACATGGTACAATCCTTTAACACCATGCCTCGAGGTCTCCCAACGAGTTCTAATTATTTTTACTTAAGTGTTCTGGAGTGGGGACCGCGACTTGGCAAACGTAGCGTAGGACGCCCTCCACCTATGTGGAGTGACGATATACGCAAAGTGGCTGGCAGTGGTTGGATGTGAAGAGCTGAAGATCGAGCTCAGTGGCGTGCTATTGGAGAGGCCTATGTCCAGCAGTTGATGGAAGTAGGCTGATAATGATGAACGATATAATTTATAATATTATATAAGGTGCATTTCTCACCAAGTGACATGGAAGAAAGTCTTGCAGAGTCCAGCATCACAGCCAACACAGACACCAGTACGGGCTAGTGTTGTGTCTTCACATAAGGCACAAGATCTGGCCCCCCAACGGGAATAGGCCATCTCAAACAGTGTGACCCCAGATAGTTTCTCCACCTGATGACATATACAACTCACTAATAATTGTTACCACTTCTGATGCATATCTTGGAAAATACTTTGATAATCTGTTAATAAAAAGTATATAATATAAGTTTTGATTAGTGTCACTTTTCAAATACCAAATTGTATTGGGAAATTTATCTGAGAGGGACATCTACAAAAACAATAAATGTTGATAATCATCAATAATGTTCATTTGGGCAAATTAGTCTTGCAACTGTGAAATGTGAAAAGGTTTGTGTCCATAGCCATCATTAAAAACAGACAGATTAACCTTCTGTTTATAGCCATCAAATAGCTGCCAATTATTTAACTCATTTCGGTGATAAATCTTTGTAATAGTTGATAAATGTCAGAACAGCAAGAGAGTATACTACACAATTTATCAAGCATGATTAAATACAATCAAACAACAAAAAATACCTCTGAAAATGCAACTCCAGGCACATAAAGAGCACATACCAGGTGCACCCAGGCACCAACTTCTGTCTCCTTAAATATACCACCTGCAAAAAATAAGAGATAAACTTAACATGAACATCTTTCAAGCATATCTCTCCTAAGCTGCTAATCCAAGCAGGATTTAATCAATATTTTGTAACAATAATAGTAAGCTGGACACCCTTTGCCTCTGAATATATAAATGAAAATAACACATGAAAAAGTATGAAAATGACATTAATGACAAAAAATGTACAATTTATATATTACCTTTATTGGGACATAATTCACAATTGGGATCCCGGACTCCGGCCTTACAAGCTTCACAGAACCAAGGTTCAGTGGATGCGGAACTGATTGTGCTGGACTCACTAGTAACATCAGAGACACCATAGCAACCTGGTAACAGAAATTCTATTTATTAAGAACCCTTTTTGTTACATATCTATATTTTAAATTATTTTCCTAGTCCCACTGACATCTTCATCACAGCTCAAATTGGACTAAAATGATAAAGAGATAACAAATTTTAAAAATGGTTAATTTTCCTAATATTACAATAACAAATAAACAAATTACTGTTTACCTTCATGTACTGTGACACCACAGCCATCACATTCCACTATTTCATTGAAGTCATCACTTCTAGAGCCCAGGCAACCAGCACAGATCATTACAGAAGCTAATTCACCTGGAAACTATAAAAAAATGGATTGTGTTAATACTAATACAACCACTATAATGATAAAAATATATATGTATTACTACTAACTACTAATAATACAGACAAAAACACTTCAGAATAATTTTAATTCTTATTAATTATTGATGCTTAAAGTCCCTTATACAAGACCATCCAGAATATTTAAAAATTTATGGAATTGTATAGTTTATTCAGTTAATACTATTAATGAAACTTATTATTTAAGTCCTTAATGCACCATTTTTTTAAAAAGACTGGCTATGGCTTACAATTCCATGTAAACGATAAATATCAAGGAAAAGATTGTTTTCTTTTTTGCTGTCACATTGTTTTATTCAATTCTCGATTGCATTTGAGTTTGAAAAGTTATAGCAGCATAAAGTACAACATTGCTTAAATTATCTTGAGTGTACATGGTTTGGTCAGTTTAGTGTGCTCGAGTTAACTTGACCGTGCATTAAAAGGTTAATGTCAGCATTTTCCCCATAAACAGAACTAATACTTAGGTCACTTTAGAGAGCAACCATAGGATATTATATTGGTGTTTTAGAATTTTGTTTAGAGTACTCAAATGTATCATCATCAACATCATCACCAGCCCATTTCAATCCACAGCTGGACATAAACAATGAGCGCCATTGTGACATGTCCTTGTACTCAAATAGTTGCATATTTATAGTTCCAGGTCCATCATCAGGCATTAAGTATGAAAATCAAATAATATTTAACAAACCTTAAACTGGAGTTGCTTAGCTTTTTCAAGGAGGTTATTGACAGAGACATCTTCGCCAATTTTAGTTGTGTTTTTAAATCCCTCTTCCATATCAGATCCAGACTCATCTGAACTGGCAGTTTTTGCTCCTCCTTCTGAGTTCAAAAAGGCATTATTAGAAAATGTATTTGTTCAGATTCTACCCACAATCAGATATGTGAAAATTGTTCTGTATGAAAAACAATTCTAACTAATTAGAAAAAACACCTAAATATTACATGTCTTGTTGTATACATTTTTTTATATTTTGTATTAATTGAATTTTTTTCTTTCTCCACTATTTGTATTACAGTATAACTTTATTGTTCCTGGGCTATCTACACTTCTATAACCATTCTTCTATATATGAAACTAAGGATTTAATTATTTCACAAACTTTACTAAAGATGTTACAGTATTACCATGAAGTCATATCATTATTAATTAATGAAAACCATAAATGTTAAGTTCAAATTAAAACGAGAGAAAAAGTTATTTTATAAAGCAGATATTTACTAGGTTTTATAATATTGATCAGATTTTACCATTTTTCTTTACACAAGAGTCATTTTAAGTTACTACTTACATATTTAATTCAAACTGTACTATAAATATTTCTCCCCTGTGATCCTAATAGTATAGTCTAGTAGGAACACGTAAAACATCTTGCTTTCAAAAGTAAATTTCGTTATTGACAAGAAAAAAATACATATATTTTCAATCCATTAAAACAAAGAACACGACTGAAAACAACATATCACACATGACAATGGCTAATAATCGAATATCGATTAATAAATATAAAACTGTTTGTGTACACACAGATACACAACTTTTTACAAACCAACGCGACCCCCCCGCAACGATATTCAATTGAAAAGAAAATGAACCAATACAAAACATACTTTTATCATCATCGTCCGAATTTATTGAGTAATCGTCACTTTCTTCTGGGTGGTCCTCAATCCTAAAGTCAGAATCGTCAGAACTTTCCCCTTCACCAAGATCAAAATCCAGTAATGACTGAGGCTCGACTGGCTTCACTTTTCGCTTCGCAGAACCTCTGCCCGCTGTAAATTATAACGACCACAAGTATACCACCAAACTATAGCAAAAAATATAACCAACACAATTCATAAAATAACATGTAAAATCCACCTACGATTACTCATTTTCAATGTAATTTTTTTATAGAATGTAGAATCACATTACTAAGGAATACTATGTTCAAAAACAGCACATCACAACAGTTCGCAACACCGGCATTCATTGATATTTTTGTTTTAAAATATTTCACTTTTTATATCCTGGAATACACAGAGAAATGATATTTTCAACAGATTATTTTTTACATTATTAAAAAGCACATGTTGTCGTATCACAAAGTTAAAAATTATATTATTTTTAATAATCTGTAAAGAGATGCGATCTACTGCCACAGCTATAATATAATGGCAAGGCAAGCTCGCACAATGAGCGACCATCGGGTTCTATAGCACATATGTATATTATAAATATACATAATTAATACCTACTCTGTGATCTAACATTTATGTTATATTCATAGATGACTAGCTATAACAGTTCATTTACGATTATATGGCCAGATTTCAACTTCGGAGTATTCTGGTATTCATTGTACTTGGATAGTAACAGTCCATTATATACGTTTAACTGTTCTAATTCAGCGATCATGTATAATATTCCTTTGCCATCTCTAGACTTAACTCTAAAAATTCATATTTTGTGTATAGGACATGCTCTTTAATAATGTTGCATGGTAAATAAAAAAAATCCCATGAATACTTGAATGAAACGCAACTGCAACTCAATTTGAATAATGGCAAAATTGTAAAGTTCTAATTAACAAGTTCCCCAAATAGTCACGTACACATGCAGTGTCTGATATGACGGTGTATTGTATATTTTTAAACAACTTTTAACCGTACGTTTAGATTAATTTTATTCTAGTACTCACGATATAAAATCTATTTACCGAAACTCTCCTCAAAATTGATAATAAATATTGCAAATATGATAATTTTTTTTGCTACTTACATTACCGAGTTATTCTAAAATTTGAAATAGATATTCGTTTAATTTGGTCTTATTTGTAAATATATTTTAATTGGCTTCACACGATTTTTCTTCATAAGACTGATAATATTTTTCAAAATATCAGATTTTCGATATATAGATATTTTTAATAATATCAATATCGGAGTTATTTAAATCGAAAAAATATCGATATTTCCATATATCGGCTTTTTAAAAAAATAATCGTAACTCAGCTCAAAAATTATTAAACAGTATAAAATCCAGTATATTTAATAATGTTTTCCTAAATTGTTTTTAAGTTTTTTTCTGCGTTATTAGTGGGGGCTCTCATAATATTTGTCTTATTTAGGGGTAGTTGGGCATATGCTTGATGATGTTTGTTTTATATGTGGGTTGCTAAATTTTTTGTATTTCCACCGCTTATATAATTTTTCCCGCATATTTTGCTGGAAATACTTCGTAAACTTTTTTTAAAATACGTCCGTACAATGGAATAATTGGTCGAAGAGGACATATTGTAGGACTATTGACTATTGAAGACATATTGTAGAACACAAACAAATAGAAGCAGGGATGTTAAGCCGTTAATGATGACAGTGACAACAAACAACAATTTTATGTAAAGTAGATATTTCCTATCTTATGTAATAGTAGTAGTAGTAATTTTTATACCACAGAGATAAATTTAGACAAAATTACATTTTGTTCTAGAATAACAAGTATAGAGGTAAACTAGGAATAGAGACAAAAGATAATACAGTGTAAATGAAGTATAGTAGATTATATTTACGATGATTTTCTAGATTAAATAATTAACGAAAAAAATTAAAAATAAAATGTTTCTTAAAAATATATCGATCATTGATATCTACATTTCAATATCAAACTATCGGTACTACGTTCAAAAAGTACATAAATAGCAATAAATATCGATATTTCTAATTAATAATATCGATATTTCTCACTAGTCCTAGTGAGATCTGTAGAGATTATTAATACCGCCCTGTAGAGATTACTAATGTCCATTTGTTGTTATAAAAACGCCATATTATTTCAAAAATATACCAATTTTCGTATTTTGGCCAATTTTGGTAGAGGACTAGAACGAAAGAAGGAATCATTCTCAGGAGGTTATTGATATAGCAAAAAAAAATACAGTATAGCAATGTCAATGTCATCTTAGAGCAATTTTTAGAATAAGTTTCGTTTGTGTATAGTTTGAATGTGGCTAGCTAACCCGAATTGCACTTTTATATTTATGTTTAAAAGCGAATAATCGCTTTAAATATATATAGCCAAACTTTCATAAGTTATCTCTTAATATTTACAACATGGTGGGACTTGATACCGATATGAGCCGGGACGACGACTGCGACAATATCGGGTTAGGATGTGCCTTGGAACACTTCTCAGAAGTAGAGGAAGTGCTGAATATGATTGACAATGTGAAAAACATCTATAACACTCCTGCCTTTGAAGTAGAATACGATATACTGTATAATATTCTGAAGCAGTATTATGAACAACCGCACTTACTAGATCCTCACCTAGACAAGATCTTGGGAAAATTCTTCTCTATAATTAAGCATGAAGAAACTACGTTTGATCTTAAACACGCTATATTCAATTACATGTATCAGATTATAAGAGTTAGAGGATACAAAGTGGTTGTTAGGCATCTACCCCATGAGGTAAGATTTCATTGTTATTATTTAAATCATAATATATTGTTGGTTGTCTTATTGTTAGGGGTGTACAGGGTTCTAACCACCATCTCAAGAGCCCAAGCCAACCTCACCTGCATGTGGTGCACCCTGCTATAACAGATGAGGCTCTGGTGACCAACTGATTGTGGTATAGTGCAGCCTAAATAGGCACGGCTAAACACCCTGGCCAATGGCAGCAGCGTCAGCAGTGTGAAATGCTGTGCTCTGTGATCTCCAACCTGCCTGTCCAGCATGGAGATTACGTGCATAAGCCCCCTTTTGGGAGAGGCCTATGTCCAGCAGTGGACTGAGTTAGGCAGATGATGATGATGATGATATTGTTAGCTGTTTTTTAACATTGGGCATGTCATAGCTGTCACATCTGTAGCGAAAGGATGCCCTGAAAATATTTATCAATTAGTATTATCAGAATAATCATACAATAATGCAACTGATAGATATTTGATTCAATAATAGCTTTATATTAAACATATTCTGTTGGTGGTTACAGTTTTCTTTACAATAAACTGATATGTTGCATAATAAAGATAAATACATAATAATCATATGTACTAGTAGAAATTATTGTAAATTTCGAATCATGTTTCAGGTATCTGATCTGTTGATGGTCATATCATTGATTGAGCAACAGGATCCAGAAGACAAGAAGACTTGGCGCAGCAGATTTGTGCTTCTCTTGTGGTTATCCATTGTTGTAATCATCCCCTTTCATATGAGCCGTCTTGATGGATTTGCCCCAGAAGTTCCAGGTCTGGAAATATCCTAAACTACTCTCTTTAGAGTAAACGTCTTTGGCATGTTAAATGTGGTTTTGGATGGAACACTTGTTATATCTGTGCAATGTACTCCTTCAACACCTTACAGAGGTGGAAACCTTATTGTGTTATATTGACTCTGCAAAGATTA
>DWMG01001571.1:0-14924 GCA_018244855.1 Elbella merops
TCTTTATCAGACAACATTTAGTTAATAGTAAATAAGTGACAGTGTTTGCCACCAAAAATCTAATAAATAGAAACGTGGGCGACGTTACTTATGGTTAATTATGTATAAGTTGCTATCGAGGTTATAAATATAATAGATATATACATAACAATTTTTTCCTTTTAATAAACGCATGCGCGGGCACGTGAGCAGCGTACATTTTCCTCACTGAAAAACTGAAGATATGAAGCAATTTTTACAAATCATCTTATCACCCAGTGTTCTCAGAATCTGATTTAATTTTTGTCACTGTGCCAGCATACCTAGCGCTGTACTGGGTATGAAAGTGCCTACAAATTTTAAAATGGTAGCTAGCAAAATAGACAATTTGCTTTATTTTGCAAAATTATCAACTTTTACCCTTATCTCAAAATTAATATATATTATTTCTAATTTACAAAATTACTAAACATGTTCAATAATTCCTAATTATAAATATCATGTAGGTACTTACAGAAACTGACACATTTTTGTCAAAAATAAATTAGAACATGAATTAATTAAATAGCGACTAGGGGGACTTTGATATAAAAATATATGTCAATTGTTATGCCCACGTTAATAAAACCGTCGTCGGCAACACAGCGCGGTTATCGGGGTTAAAATGAAATTGATTTAATATCTGAGCTTACAATATTTTAATGTTACACATGTACAGCAACATTTCGTTATCTGTGCTGATGTAATATAAGTCAGATGAAGATTTTCAAGGATCTGTTTCATCAGGGTCAACCAACGATTATCTTTAAACAATACACGATATTACTAGAGAAGAAAACAAAGGAGCAAGGCGAGGTGAGGCCAGTTCGGCTTGTAAGACGATATCTGAACAATGACCAAGCACAATCTTGAGGATTTCTCATTACATTGCATATTTACTGCGAAATATTTTATTTTAACCCCTGACTCATTACACGTGCTCTACGGATACAAGTGTTTCCATTGCAGACACATACATATACAAGTATAAGTTATGTAAAACGCAAGGTTAATATAAAACTTAAGATGTTTAGTAACAGAACCACAGTTATAAAAGGCACAAAGTACACATAAAGCGTTGCTGAGGTCAGCAGATAGTGATTAATGATGTGAACCAAGGGCAGAAGAACCACTGGTATCTAGCAGTTGTCTCGCTAAGGCATGCAACCACACCGCAATAACCGCAAATGTATATATAACATTGTATTCAAAACACTGTTACGAATGTACAAGTTACATACCAGTATCGAAGTTTCTAGATATCGCCATGGAACAATCCAATAATACAAACTGTGTATTTTGCATTTAATTGCATTATAATACTATGGGAGCGCGTATATGGAGGATTGGTGAATATAAAAGCACTTCAAGTCTGTAAGGACAGAGATATTAAGCACTCGGTGCTCTCTGCTACAACGTAAAGGGACTTGGCGTGATAATATAAGAATGATATGAATATAGCCTTTCTGATCACGAAGCATGAAGTGTTAATGTAATGTTAGCAGCCGAGTGCAACCTGATCGCAGTCACGTAGGACAAGATGCAACTGGACTGCGGCCCGAGCTCCGGGGTCACTGCAGAGTCGACCGTACAAGGTCTTGATGTCTTGCTTTGATCGTTGTACGTCACGGTACTGGAGTCTTATTGTCTGATTGTATTTAAATTTAATGTGTGACATATGAAACTTATTAATATTCCTATGTACCTATATATATAGCCACACCTGCTCCCTATAGATATAATGATATATCATAAAATTAGACGCAATTTCTATTAAACTGTGATTCACATAAAACCCATTCAATATCGTCCCCAGTTTACATAAGTTATTTTATGTTCCCTTTTTCCATGAATCATAGCAGATCTTACAATGTAACTGGCAACAATAACATTGTATTCAGCACGATGTAGCAGAAACGAAGCAATATTTAACATGATCAACTGTCATCCGCCTGCTCGGTTGTACGTGGAGAAAAAATTGGATGTTCATTTTTAATCATCAACTTCAGGAATCAGTTTTATAATTTAAAAGATCCTAGGCAATTCCTTTAAAAATTCTAATTAAATACTACTTTTAAATAATACCATCTCTTTCTTCATTTGTATCAAGCATAGTATTTTTGATAAAAGGGTATAAAAGGGGAAAAAATATAATTTAAATGCACAAATCTAATTCACAAAAATAAACAATGTTTCCAGTTATTCCTTCTAAGAAATTAATCTATTTCCGCGTGTATTTCTTATTAAAATCAATTCAGAAATTCACACGTGAAAGCGTCACAGACAGAGGTAAACAAATGACTTTCGCATTTATAGCATCAGTAGGTACAAGGATATAATTTCGTACATGGAACAGTTGAATGATGATGTTGCCATGTACATAACACCGCTTTTTGCGAAAGCTGACTTTTTGCATTCGAGTGAAAGTCCAATGGCTCGGTAATATCCATGTTGCCGGTCTTTATGCGAAGACGAGACTTTGTGCGCAGTAGAGACATCCGCGAGAAAAATTGTAGATTAAGGTAATACATATTAGCAAAATATTATGAATGATAGTTGTCCGTTGAAATGGGCAATGTCAGTGTTATTACTAGTTGTATTCCGAGGCATGAGATCTATAATAGCCTAAAACAGGCCTCAAATAGTCGGACACACTCTTGTCACAGTGGTTGTGATTGTATGCCTAACTGATGTACACGGTACGTGTTAAATGTTGTTAGTCTCCTTGGCAAGAATTTGCTGCTTTTGAAATAGCCCTCTATTTTCCACAGTTCATCGGCGAGTGATGCTATAATAGAATCAGTTGCCATTTTTACTAAATCCATCCAACGTGTGGGTGGATTCAAGCCAGATGGGTTCTTATAAAAAGCTTATCTTACATAATATTATGTAACCATTTATACTGAGAAATGGTTATGATCTCATGTCATTCCATCATTGGACGCGAGTCGGGCTTCTTCCAAAGTGAGAAGAAATTTTTAAACAAATATTTAAATGAATGAATGAATGAATTGTTAATAACTTCAGATAAAAATTGGTTTATTAATTTTAATGTGATTTTTTTTAAATACATTCATTTGAACATAATGTCACCTAAATCGTATGGGGATGAGGATAAGGGATTCCATCAATTATTCTGTAGACACATTTCCTTTAAACATTTGTATCCGCTACACGGAATTCTTTTGTTGGGACTATATAAAGCGTCGGTAAAAATTGTTTAACGGTTTGTAGCACTATGGCTCATGGCTTGTGTTTGCTGTAGTATAGCAGTATTTATATATTTCTCGTCAGAGCTAGAACAATGGGCAGTAGAGCCAACTTGGTCTTCATAGAGGCCGTAAGCGCATCTTCAACCGTACGGTACTCGAATACACTTATGAACCAAGAGCTGTAATGAATTAACAATTCAAAGAATCTAAGAAATCTAATAGATATCCGTCCAAGTGTTCAGTGCAAGTTATGAGACTGGCCTGTGGCTCCAGTTGTTACTGAAGCCGACTTCTGAGCCGGAGGTTGTAGGCTCGATTTCATTCCAGGACAAATATTTATGTAATGAAGTATTTGGCATGTGTCTATATGAATATATATTTTGAGAACAAATGGCAGTTTGTGAAGACGCCTCAAGACAAATTTATTTATTTTTGAACATCTATATTCAACCTAAAATACTATTCCTGGTCAGTCAAACACTTTTATACACACTGACCCAGAAATTCCCATACACAATGTGTCGCGATAAATATACAAACGCCCACGGAGCCCTTCCGAGTGTTTGTTTCCCTGTCGGTAGGCCCTAAATAAATTCATAGGGATTTTCTCCAATAAGTAATACGTGGAAGCTATTATTAGGGCATGAGACATTTGGCAATTGTCCAATTCAGTCTTAGTAAGCGGACTTGTATCGGAGGCCGGCGATTCGGTTTTCAGCTTGTTAGGAAACAATTAACAAATCGTTTGATGGCATAAAATTTCTATGATATCAGTTTGGGTAGACGGCCGATGAGGAAAAGGTGGCGACTGTGACTCCCAATTCTTGAATGCATATTTTTTATCCATCACATCGTTTATGCCGCACAGCAAGCACCGTGGCTCAGATCTGTGTGAAAACAGTACGGGTACGTGAAGACACCGTAATCCCTTGCCTTTTGCCTTAGTGTCTGCTAACTGATTATTTCTATGACTTTGCAAGATGACTTTATGAAGTTCACTGTTTCTTTCAGTGCTATAAACTACCATAATAACTACGTGAAAGGTAACTGATGTAGTTAACATTAATAATCACGAAATATATCAAAATTGGCTTCTTTTTCTTGCACATAATTTCCAAACTTTAATCCCCTAAATGGGATTAACAGTAACTGCACATCGTACCACGTGAACCGAACGAAGCATATTGTTTCAAACAATACGGAAACATTACTGTGACCATGGTTTGGTAGTCCACGGAGGATTTTGTTACACATATTTTCGAAAAGCTACTCGTTTGATCATCGTATTTTCTTACTACCCAATAACAATAACGTCTCGGGATACCTCACACACACTCGGCTCGTAATTATCCCGAGTTGAAATCGAAACCACAATCACTGGCTCAGTAGCAAAGTTAATCCTAAATTATTTACCAGTCAATTTAAAAATCCTGTTTATACTGATATTATGCGGTTATATAAGTACTTTATCAAGGATTAGTGTCACGATAATCTCATAACTGGCAAAATTTATAATGATGTCATGACGAAAATTTATCAGGTATGTTACGCGAAAAAAATAGCATTAAATTGACCAATAATGAAATAATAAATCAGTTTTAAGTATATGACAAAAACATTCACTGAATGCCACTGAAAACACATTCCTTGATAACCATAAGTGGTTTTTTGTCACGTTACTTTGCTTCCAGGATTACATTTTTTATGTATAAACATGTCACAATTTGTCTTTATTAATCATTAATACTATTTGTGAACTGTTTTTATATATATTCTATAGCACATAAATAGTATTACTTAATATTAAACTTTACAGTAAATGTAAATTAAATAAACAACGGTGGAATGGTTACGTACGTGGACAGGGATGCAGGTATTTTAATTATATACAACAAAAACAGAAACTCGTATAAAAAGGGCCTAAGCAGAAATAATTAACGTATTAATGTCAGATTAGATTTTATCATCAACTATAAAACTGAAATATTTATTTTCCCGGTACAATATTATCTAAATTGAAGGTAAATAATCTATGTATTTTACATTTCCGTTAAAGTCTAAACATATTAGATACCACATGTATTTGTTGACATAAGTGTTATTATTACAATAATAATTAATAATTATTATACTGTTACGCCAGATCCTTTATAATAGGACAGGCGGAGAGTACAGAAAGTTGTCATTAACTTGCAATAATTTTAATGAATTGTGACATATTATTATTGTCCTGTCGTATCCTACAGTACGAAAGAATTGTCACATTAGTGCCAGAGGCCGCTCGTAACGACGTCACGGTGCAAAGTCCAATCTAATTGTACAGTTCAACTGATCCGAGACTGTTTTGGAACAGTTACATGGCTACAATTCGGTACGATAGTTATTGTAATCGGTCTCGTCTGTCTAAGCCGTAAGAGACTTCGCATGATGAAATTGTAAGAGTAACTTATTACCCCAATCATGTATCTAACTAACACAAACCTCGTTAATTTATAACTTTCATAAAAAATATTTTTAAATATTTTATATAGTTGCACCTTTTGCAAATACCGTTGTCTGACCGTTAGATATTATGCTAACTGAAAGAATCAAAGAACCTAAAAAGCAGAACTAGCTGCTTTCGCAATAGAGATAAGTGTATAATATATCCTCGTTCATAAAGAACTTTATTCTTCTAAAAAACAAACAAAATCTCTTACAAGACATTTACAGACATAATACTATAAGTACAAGCTGAGCTAACATAATACTATAAGTACAATGAGCATGTTAGACATCTACGTACATATAAATGGTTACTTAAATTTAAATTAGATGTCAAAAGAGTTACGTGCGCTATTGTTTCTTTTTTTTTAAATTTTTTTATACACACTTTAATGCATGATAAAACAAAATCACATGGTTCCTGCAATGATATAAAAATTTACAATCTCTATAAAATATCAAGCTCTACGGACACTTGATCTCTACAATTGGTTTCACTTCAGACTTTGTACCGTGACGTCACGGAGCGACCTTTGGACGGAAGCGTGGAGGTAATAAAGCACATTTGGGACCCAGCCTCGTGACGAACGTTACAACACCACATAATAAAATGTTTGTACCCTTGTAGGCCACTTAAAAACAATCTTAGAAAAATTATATAGGTAGAGAAACTTATGAGGGTTTAATTATTGTAAATTAGTATTTACCCTGTATTTAAGTCTTTGCCACTCGAATTATAATGGTTCGATTACTATTATTAATTTATTTACCCCTAAACTTGTGTTGAATTCATAGTTTCAATAGAATATTTTGAGGGTAACTTAAACTAGCTTAAAATAGCCATTTTGAAAAGGACTAACTGTGAAAGGAAATCATAGATTAAGTATATTACATATCATACTATATACAGACGGTACAGCATATTTAATCAGTAAACGGGTCTACCTATCACACTCTTCAAACCGGTAACAAAACAACGGTACTGCAATTTAGCGGGATAACTAGATACAGAGCTGAAGGTACATCAAGTGAACCTTGAAGAATGATTAGCTCCTTCAAATCACAAGGCAACTGCTTGCGAGGCTAAGATACCCGCATTTGTAAGGAAAGGACGGAAATATTTTTGATCTCGAACCAAGTTTATACTACTATAGTAAGGAATCTGCTGTTAAAAATATGTAAAGTTTTATATTCCACCATTATAATATCGTCACGCCAGGTGTCTTACGGGGACGGCAGGGAACATCGGGTGCCAAATATCTCGTTTCGCAGACTTTTGACTCCCCTAACAGCCAGTAATTGATATCAGTACAGGTATCAGATGTCCAACATATTCACAAGATATGAATATGATTGCTACTGAAGTGAGGACAAGGAAAGATTTTAGATAACCCCGTGAATATCAGTTTCTTTATAATATTGTTAAAACAGCATCTGAATCAGTATACTTGCTCTAAAATATAAAACATTATTTTTATTAATTTTTTGCGTCACTCATATTGGCGTGCAAAAGCAAAAAGTATTGCATAACTAGTCGTTAATTTCAAATTAAGGTTAAATTACCGCGCTTTAAATTTAATTTTCAATGACTTACAGTCTGTTGATTTATAAGTTTTTTTATTTAGGGTTGTTTAATAAATATGGTACTTTTATAATATTTTATTTTAAATTATTACATCAAATGAAAATACAATGCTTGAGATATAGCACCGAATTATTTCAATTTTTTTAAACGACACCTAAGACTCACATGCAAACACTATATAACGTCGATATTTTAAATCGTTAACACTTCGGATACATAAAACAGATATATAATTTTTAATACTCATCAATCATAATTTATTTTGTGTAAACGTTGTATTATTTAAATTAAATAAAGATATTATCGTGGCAGTGTTTTGATTTTACTACAGTTGCTTTCAATATACTAAGCGAATAGCGTCCTTTGATATGTTTATGGGGCATGTTTATAGGCGCCGACCGGCTCGTGTATGGTTTCCTGGTTGTACGTGTTGAGCCGCCCGTTGGACGTGTTAACTAAGGAGATGATCTCATTAATCTCCTTATGGACTAATCAAGACCATTAAAGTTTATTCTTGTGGTCCACAGCGTTTCTGAGGTAAACTACAATGGTCGATTGCTTTGCTATTAATAGATTTCATTATTAGAAGTATAACCAAATATTTTTACACTAAATGCATTTTGTACGATTTTCACTAAATTTATAAAGTTTCCCGGTAATTCTTTACAAAGTGCATAGGCACACTCTTGATTTGTCATTTTAAAAATACAAATATCACTGAAAGCAATAAATAAATTTCATAACATAAGTAATAAAATGCATTATCAAATAAGCAATACTAAAATATAAACTTGATATACAAGACTTTCCTATACAAGGGTTAAACCAGAAAATATAAGGTAAATATGAATGACACATATTGACGTCTACGAAGTAATTAATTCTGTCTATCATCCGTTCCCGGAACACTGCTTGTCGATGTACCAATAAAAGAAAAAATTGCACAGCCCCAATATCTCAGAGTCATCCATCAAAAGCAGGTACTGTACATCACGTTAAAAATAAAGCTTGCACTTCGTACTAAACACATGCAATTTAAGGTCAGTTCGTCGCACGAATAACTTGGGAGGTATAATTATGATCTACTGATTTAGACACCTTACAGAAATCAGTCTATTTAAGTTATGCTCTAAAGAAATACTTATGTTTCAACTGGCTCCAGGTAACAAGGATGATGAAACCAAATATATACTATGTCGCACTCTAAATACCAGTTAATTTTTTAAATTTCAAGTGTTCTGGGACATGTAGTAAATTTACAAGAAAGCGCACATTGTATCTTTTTAATGTATGTTTTATTAAAAGCTGACCTAAATTGTAAGTATGCACTGAACAGAATACATGAACATGAACATATAGCATGCGGATTCCTTCACACCACTTTTAATTTCATTAGATATTATATACCTATACATCATCAAACACATTTAATTTACTGTTTGGATGAAAGTATACATTAGGTTTATAAAAATAACCTTTTAATAATGTGTCTACATTATATTATAGTCATTTGTACCGTAGATGTCATTTAAATTATTTCTTGTTATGGGGCCGGGTGCCTGAATCAGTACCGTAATTTAATAATTTTATACTAGGGACGACTGATTGAATATATCCTGATTTATATGAGGGCCACTGTTTTATGTCTCCTTCCTTTCGATTTAAAATAAAGGTACGCTTTCTCGAAGTAAACTATTTAGTTCAAAATATTATATAGAAATTTAAATAAATGTCGTATATATCAATATATTTTTATTCTCGGGATAAAAGTACAGATAAAGGAAAATAAATCATGGGTTATGGACACAAAAATGGCGTCCCCGTTCCGAATTCGAAAAACCGACAGTTCGGTCCGTCTCGGCGCGATCGCGATCACGCAGCGCGCACGTGTCGAGTGCATGGCCGCGCTAGAGAGTTCAGCTGTGGACTTTGTACCCATAGTCACCGGTGTTAGTAAGTTGTTACGGTGAATAACGGCTGCGCCTCGATTTGGCGCGGATGAAATTGTTCAAGCCGCTCAACGTTATTACGAATGGAGTAGGTACCCACTTTGAGTTTACGCAATTTGAAGAACACAATAAATCCCGGCGATGTGGAATTGAAGCAGATTTTAAATTGAATTGACTTACAGAAATGTACTGAGTTCCGGATTCTTTGCAGCTAAAACGTAATTTTTTAAATCTGTGATTACCCATATCTGCAGTTGTTATTTCATTTACAACAAACTTTTTAATTTAAGTTAAATGCAATATTTTAACACAGTTTATTCGAATATTCTGATGATGTTTCGCTTACGGTTTACTACCTAGTAAGTATGTATTAATTATAATTCAAAAGTACAATATAATTGTTACATGTATGTAACTATTTCCACACAGCTTTTAACACAATGAATATTTTTTTACTATCGATATCAAACGTGAATTAATTTAGTGCTGTCACAAAGAAATAAGGAACAGAGCTTGTAAATGTTTCTATTCCGTTATTGCTATAAAATAAAGTCTAATGTTATTTATATATAACACTAGAAGCCACAAGTAACACTTTTTACACATTTCATCATATTTTTTCGAGTCACAACACCTAAAATCTACATATAACATAACAGCGAGCGAGTTCAGCATGTGTTATGTACATACCTATATCAAATTCTAAAGTTAAGATTCTTTCAAAATGTTCGGCCATTGTAATTTTTTACACCATAGAACAAATTAAAGCCTTGTTTGAATTGCGTGTAGGTACATAATTTGGAAAACTTTTTGTGCATACTGTTTGTGGTTTTTATTACACAGCACACATACTTATAATAGGTATAGATTAATGAGAAACCTTTATAATTTTAAGATTATCTGATTGTATTTATTTTAAAGTGAGAGAAAGAAAGATACTGGTATAAAATAATATGCCTATGAATTTCAAATATTCGTAATACGATAGCAATAGACCAATGAGGATTGTAAAAATTTAGGACAGTAGGTATGTGTCATTTATAAATAATTATGACACAATACGTAAAAATATCCTCAATGTAGATTGTAATTTAATTTTAATAATTTATGGATAAAAAAATGCTTTCGCCATTCTGACTGTATAAGAATATTCTAATATTTAGATATACATGAGCACAGGATTCTCTCTAATATCTATTTATCTACATTTAGATGTTTCTGCGAAACAAGTCACTAAATAGATTTAAACATAACATTCGGAGTATTCCTTCGGATTGTCCCAAATTCAAATTAACTTGCAATTGGACAGATGCCAATTATCATTCTAATGTATTGGCGCCGAAAGACAACAATGATACCTACCTACGTGATAAGTAAGAAGTTAAACTTCAGTTGCACATAATCTTAACGATAAAAAAAAATCAAGTCGATTATTTTTCATTTTTTTGGCGTAATCAAAAATGAGTATTTCAAATAATACTTACTTATGGACAATCCAAACATAGGAACATAGTTTGAAAATACTCAAATATAAGGTGTTTTTTTAAGAATAGTCAAGGTAAGGTACCTATGTATGAACAAAGCAGAGTCCAAAGTCCGCAAGGTAAATGTAGTGACGTTGGACGTGAACGTGTCCGAGGTCTTGATTATATTCCCTATCAAGTGTTACACTATCAAACTGCAATTAAATAACGTAATTGAACAATGTTTCATTTTGAAAAGCATACAACATAATTTGTTAAAAAAAATAATCGGATAAATGCATTTGTAGCAACTGTTAGGTTACAATTTTGAAGTAACATGTCTTTAAGTTTAATAAAGGTAATATGATTCAAATAAAAACTAACCAAAAGAATAGAATGTTTTTGAAAGTTCACACGCGAACATAAATGGTACATAAACAAACATGCTGTTTAGAAGTCGGGTGGCAACGAAACGATTATTATCTAATGATTTGAAGTAATTCTGCAAAATTGTTTACCTTTTCTAGGCACTGCTGTCCAATTGCATTAGGGTCCACTTTAACTTCAAGGATCACGGAATTTGGTTGACTGATTAACCACATTTTTATTTTTTTCTTACGGAAATTTGTAAATTTCGTAAAAAATAAATATGTCGAAAGCTTATTCCGATTGGTACAAAATTTTAAAATCACTAATTCTTACTGTTTATCTCACTCGCGTAAAGAATTTATTTAAAAAAGTCTTTCTCAGTTCGCTCTGTGCAATGTTTATCGCGTATTCTTTGTGGAAGTAAAACTGTGAATACTTCCATACGACGGCCATACTACGTTAAGTTTGCCACTGAAATGATAAAGAAACTGTGACGTGCTCGGTTTCGTGCTGTGGGCTTTGTGTTATCCATTGCAACATGAAGCTAAACATTTATTTTTTGCACATTGGTTATTGCTGCTTTTTAAAGACAACTAGATTCTACGCAAAGGTAAACTATTCAATGTACATCGAACAATACGGTATGGATGAATCACAAGGCTTAAAATAAAGATCAAGATAGCCCTACGCTTTCATTCTCTACCGGTATAACAGAAAGAGAGGGAAGTTATGATGACAATCCCCTCTCATGTCATAAATTATTTATGACGAAATATAAGCGTTACAAATGTTTCAAGGTAATTATCTTATTTACCTTTTAACCCTCAGCTAAGAAAAGAAATAAGGATTAGTGAAAAATATGCGTGTCATAAGTTACTAGTCTTAGAAATCTTATTTGAATTCTGCAATGTAAACGGCGTGGTTGTAGTAAACTTCATTTTTAAATTTCGCGCATTCGTGTGTTGTAGTCACAAAAATAACATAATATTTTAAAGTCCTAGTATTATGCATTCTTTTGCAAATTAAAGAATAATAGTGTAAAGTTTATTACGCAGTTAAAAGATTATTGCAAAATAACTTTATTTAAATATTTCTTACATATTTTACACCGCAAAATGACATGTGACATAAATAATTATAAAAATGCGATGACTAGTGCCATCTAGTATCATTCAATTCAATTAAGTTTAATATTTTTGCATAAGTTCCAACAAAGTACTATAATTATTTGTGTAAATACATTATAACCTCCTTCAAAATTATGCTTTGTTTGTTTTTGTATGAATCTATGATATTTGTCTCATTTCTCTTTGATCATTAATTTATTGCTGTCAACATTAAGATTTTTTTCTTTGTACGCAACATATACAAATATTAACAATTTGGTTAATTTTTTATTTATGCTCATTGTCAAAATATCATTGAATATACTGAATTTACGTTATAAACTGTATTACAGTCATACGAATGGGTCAAAATTGACTGGATCGATGGGACTAAAATTAAAACAAAAATAATATGTACGTTCCCAAGTACGTAGTTTACGAAAAGCACGAGTCGATGACAGCGCCAATCGTGACAACATGGTGGAACTAAACTAATCATATGACCGCGTCTCGTCTCCTCTCCCCGATCTATTGATTTGTGCCTTGGTCTCGTTTCTTACTCGACACAGTTTTTGTGCGTATCTTCCGAAATGGCGAGCCAGACTCAAGGAATTCAACAATTGCTGGCTGCTGAAAAACGAGCTGCCGAAAAGGTCTCAGAGGCGAGAAAGCGTAAGTAATTCTACTGCGTATTTCGATTTTTATATTATTCCTATAGACATAATTATTCATTGTGTGAAACATTTTACCAGTTAAACGATGTCGTTGTTGAATTAATCGCCAAGTCGTTTACTGGAATCAAAAAGTAATTCTTTTGAAACGGTAACTCTTCAGGCCTAGGAGTATTATCAGGTCTAAAATAATTATCCATTTACGATCGTTCATCACATGATAAATGACCATGGGTATGGTGTACGATAACGAGTGCAAACAGTCTTGTAACTTTATATAACCCTGAAATACGACAAATTTCATGGTTTCTTCTTACCTATGAAACAAAACCGCGTATTATATTAATATGTTAGTAATCGACCCTAGTCTTTTCCTTAGCAATAATTTTATGATATAATATTTTCATATATGAATTTAGTAATGAGTAAACCAAGTACTAATAATTGGATTCACAGCCCAATTGAACACTAATTATCCATTAATGCTTAGGATTGAATTGTAAAATTTTGTGTGCCAATTAACTAAACTAGGTATTATGTTATTCACATTGGACTTTAGAAATGATAGAATAGGAGTAGTCTCAGAAGAAATGAATTTTATAAATGAACAAGATATTTACATTTCCCAGTCTTATGGTGGACATATTTCTTGTATTGTTACTGGTCACATGCAAACAAATCTTGTATAATGATAGCTGCTTTTGATCCAGGCTCTTGTCTTTATCTGGGACAAATAACTACTTCAATATATAGAGGAACCTGGTGCTATGAGTATTTGACCATTTGAGGCTTTTTGAGGATGTTAGAAATATCTGACATATAAGCATACATCTAATTTCCTTTAATAACTAGCATAGACAGGAAACATCAAAAAGTAATCACATTTGTTGTATGTACATTACTGCAACTCTTAGTGTATTTTTGAAGGCATAATATAACAGTTGATGAGTACAGTGTTCTGTACAATAAGTTATCATGACAAATGAAAATTATGTAGCTGGGAATTATAAATAATTTGTTTGTGATAATTTATTATACCAATTTGTATTAATAAGGATTATCTATAATGATTGTGTTTGTGTGTTATAGGAAAAGCGAAACGCCTAAAGCAAGCCAAGGAAGAGGCTCAAGATGAGGTGGAGAAGTATAGACAGGAGCGCGAGAGGCAGTTCAAAGACTTTGAAGCCAAGGTTTATTTTAAAATGTCTTAAAAACTTGTGAGAAGTAGGTAACAGCTATAACTGATGATGAACTACCATAACCCATAGTCTTCCTCCTCCCATTTCAACTTTTTAATCAATTTATAATTGACATATGACACAAAGGTGTAGCTCTGTTTTATGCATAACACTACCTTGAAATTAAAACACAAGTTGGGCAACAAATATCTTCATATAATATCCAAATTTTCCTTCTTTCACTCCAATTTCTCTTTACTTATTGCCACACTTAGGGATTGTTTATTTATAATTGATACTCATGAGTGACTTCTATACACACTCTGTTTGATAGGGTATTATGTGAGGGAAAATAGGAAGAACAATCAGCTTTTTGAGATTTCATTAGAATTTAAATTTTCAAAATTCTGTTTGGTATATTTCCAATTGATTAATAGTTCATTTATTGGCTTTAACTGTTGTTTGTGTGAACAGCACATGGGCACAAGGGAAGGCGTTGCTGCCAAGATTGATGCTGAGACCAGGGTGAAGATTGATGAAATGAACAAGATGGTTCAAGCTCAGCAGGAGGCTGTAAGTTTCCCGTACATATGTTAAATACAGCACAAAATTTGACAGCTACAAATATCTTGATTCCTTTCTAAGATAAAATTATATACATTTGTTATATACAGCACAAAATTTGACAGCTAAAAACATTTTGATTCCTTTATAGGATAAAATTATAATCAAATCTGACAACCATATTACAAAGCAGTGCTGTAATTTTTATGAATTTTCAATGTCTTATTATTTATTGTAGTTTTTATATGTTAGCAGATTCTTCATAAATTGATTACTTGGTTAGTCTGGTGACCAAATATTAATATAAGTTTCTGTGTATTACAGG
>DWMG01001572.1:0-14920 GCA_018244855.1 Elbella merops
GAATTCAAATATTAAAAAATTAATTCAATGAATGCATAAAATTTATAACTGCCAATAATGAAACGATTGTGAGCAAAATTTTGAACTCAAATATTAAAACAATTACGTTAGAAATTAATTTCCATAATACCCATGGTTGAGTTTCAAGGCGAGAATGATCCCATCACTTCAGTGATTTTTTTAAATGGCGGCAGAACAAAAACGCTATTGCAACTGCCAGTGAGGTTAGAGAGCAAACAATGAAAACTAAGGATTTCTACATACACTTCAGCACATCGCTTGTATCCCGTTGGATCGCGTACATTATATTATTATCGATAAGCAACAGTTATGTTACGCATATACTCAGGAATATATATTAACTATACGTCTATTATTAAAAAGCATCACCATGCTTCCCCACAGACACTACAAGCAATAAACTTACATTGATCCGGAACAATCTTAACATTATCATTATATGTACTAGTAGAAAAACAATTGCATAAATATATGTTATACATTATGTATACTTTTGTATAAATGTACCGTTAATAATATTTTATGTGGTCAAATAAAAAACATATTAGCAGGTAAAGTATGGTCTTGATTCATGATGTTTTTGTTGACTATATATATTATTCTCTAATGTCAATAAGAATACAATTTGTGCTTAAAGAACTAAAGACGGGTTCTGTCTATTATTACCATAATAAAGTTACCTAAATAAAAATGATATTTGAAAACTGGTCCAAATACTATAAATGTAAAATGTGATAATATTGTATACAGTAAGACTACAAAAAGAATTTTTTTTTATACTAGTTAGGCTGCAGAAACCCCTTGGGTTGCCAACATCTGTCTTACCCTTCCCTGCTGCAATATTTCAGTTAAATTAAGATATATCAATGGGGCTTCTATTTAAAAAAAAAGACAACAATTTGCCATGATTTAACTTAACAAGAATATTTAGACAAACATAAGACCATTTTCATTATAATAAAGATTTTAAAGACAATAAGTGAGTATTGACACAAATACACAAAAGCTTATTCATGTAAAGTACACATTGAACGTCGTATTTTAGTACTTTTTAGAGTATAATCATGTTAAATATAACTGTCAAGCTCCTCAAAGCATTTCTTATTAACAACAAACAGTATATCAACAATACCAGTGTGAGAAACCAACACCGGTGTAAAACAAAAAAAGCCGCTGTTACTTATTTTAAAAAAAATCAAGTTATTTTATGACTACTACTATTAGTAACAATAGAAGTCTTCCAACCCCTGGATATCCGATGCTAATTATAGTTAGAAAAAGCGCATAGCCCCAGGTGTATATAATGATCTATATAGTTTTTATATATAGTGGTTATTGGCAGCCGCATGAAAGTAAAAAATGCGTATTATTCTTATTATTATTATTCATTAATTTCGAGACCTTATCGATCGTAGTTAACGTCGCAACGTTAATCATGCTACTATAAAACATATACATAGTATGTGGCACTACTGACAATACTACGACGCATACTATATTAGCATTTCGTTTGCCGGCGCCTGAATGTTTAAAAGGGGATATATATTTGGGGGACATATAACTAGTCTATCAACACTTCGATATAGTATTACATACAACATTACATAAATTGTACTTGTAATATGTTTTAAATAATATATATCAATATACATGGTGTATATATATATGTATATAACCAGACCATTGTACAATCGGGCGAGTGCCGTGAATGTATTTAATAATAATAATCATCCGCACGATCGATAAGAAAACGTCAGATAATGCCAGGGCTGTCCAAGGTCGGTGATATTACTGGACGATAAAAAGATACTACATACTTACGACTTAAAGTTAAATATTACCAAAGTACGATATGAAAAATGACCATAAATACATAGTTGACATAAGAAACATATTTTACATTTTTTTATATAATTAATTACGATTATGACCGCATCTGTCGGAAGATCATTGTCAACTTAGTGGATAACCAAGTGATTTAAATATATTAAGAATTAAAAAAATGTTTCCGGATTTCGTGTTTTGGACAGCCCTGCGAGATAAATATATATATAAATATATATGACCTATATACGATAATAGCGAGACAGCGGAAGGAATAAATGTAAGAAAAACACAAACTGTGCACTCACCGTCCGCATTAGTGTCCTCCTGTGTGTAACAAAGCATGAAAGCTGTAACAAAATGTGTGTATTGTAGATTTGCCCAATTAATACACGAGAATGCTATTGTACACGACTATAGCCCGGCAGGATTAATACATAGGCACTTGAAAACAAACATTTCATCATGTCTCTTTTCGTATTAAATACATTTTGTTAAACGATGTTCATCCAATAATCGCAGCATACAACGCGCAGAAATCAACCCGGCACTTGCGAAGACCGCGTTTCCTCTTCCGCCATTTGACTGTGCCCACCAACACTCACCGCTCTCGTCGTTGACGGGCCCGTACCTACCTATTCGTCATATTAAAGAGGTGCCTAGTTAACTTCTGCGAGTTATACTTTGTTACAATTACAACATAATGTAGGTGGTACCAGTAGAGAAAACCCCGGCAATAGAGGAGTCTGCTGACGTAATTAATGGATGACATATACATGTATTGCAAGGAGTACATTATTTAATCAAGAGAAGCCAATTGTAAGGGGTAGTGCCAATTATGCATAAGCCCCTAAAGGTCCTGCCCCACTTGCAATAATTAACAACGAAGCTAAAAAACTTAAATTGCCTGCCGTTAGAGAATCGAATAGTGATGTGAAAATTTCGCTTTTAATTACTATACTTTTGTGATCAGTGACACAATTTACTATTATCGTTCTGGAGCACAAGTGGAACAATACCATTACATTATAAGATGTGTCAATGGCTTAGTTTAGTGACAAGTTACATAATTCGAGCAGATCACTTACGCTCCTGGTCCGAACCGTCTTCGGACTTGCCGTCCTCTCGGCTCTTCATGAATGGGAATTTTCTACTGAACGATAGCGTCTTCTTTTTCCTCTCCAGTGTCGACTGGCTCTGTAAAGTGTATTTAATATATTGTTAATCCTACAAATTTTTGCAGCGGAATCGAATGCGAAACCGCCAGCTCACGGAACAGGTAGAGTCAATATCATATGCGACTATTATAATTATGTAATAACCTCCCACAACGGTCTAAAATTAGAAATTACTTAAAGAGATAATGGAAAATATAGTCCACTTACTGTACTGACGGGTGTGCCTTGACCTTGAAACTTGACCTGCCGATCCCTTGCGCGTTGCTTGCGCTCCCATCGCCTCTTCGACGGGATTATCCCTATTGCATCGGGATCTGTTGTATCTAGCCGCCTGCTCGTAAACGCGACATCGTTAAACAACAATAAAAACGCATAACTGACCAAACATTAACCCTAATAGTCAATATTATATACAAGTGTTTAAATGAATTTATGTTGAGGCAATATTGAATTACAATCCTCGAAAGAATAATAATGATAAAAACGGTAGATGTTGTATGTAAACTTCGACATCAATATAAATGACAAGTTTTTTATATTTAGCCCAGCAAACAGGCAAACAGGCCACCTGATGATAAGGTGTCACCGTCGCCAATGGACATTTGCAACACCCGAGGATTGGCTGGCCAATGTGTTGGCTTTGAAGGAGACCTCTCTGTGAGTTCTTCTTAAAAAAACCATGTTAGTGTTTTGGGAAACCCCCCAATGGAAGCTCATACCACATTTTACAAATGTGCAGTAGTAGTAATAAATCCATAATATTGTAATGTTGACTGTCACTACCATCAATGCATTGTTTGGGGGACTACTTTTTATTTTTAAAATGATATAAGTTTTATATACTGGCTTAAGTAATAGCCAAATATTTATATCAAACATGAACAGTTGTGATAATAGCATTAAGAAGTAACCTGGCTTGCCACCACTCGTCATCAGATGCATTTGTCACATGCAGTATATCTCCATATCGGAATGGCAACCCTCTGGAAGGCAGACCATCGTCTCTCACTGGATCATAGTCAAATAACGCCCTGAAATTACATGATAAAAACATTCATAAGCATAAAAAACATAACAATTTCGAAACTGATTACTTTAATTGTACAGATAAATAAAAGTGTAATGATTTGCTAGTTACAAGTGGTATTATAATAACATTTATTGTAAATATTTAAAGTTTGTTGTCTCATATATACACAAAAATATAATTTAAATATGTATTCCAATATTTAATACTGATGAAACAAAACTATTCAACCATCACATTTCTTCTCACCACATCAAGCAGTATTGGCAGACTTCCAATGAAACCTTAAAGGCTTGGATAATATTCTTTCATAAATAAATTCAAAAGGGAAGAATGTGTCAGCTTTGAATACTATATTAACTGGGATTTATGTACATTTTACGTCTTGCATAGTTAAAAAGCAGAATGATAATTATATATTCAATGAAACAGGGTAATCTGTAGAATTCATTACCAACCTTACATAAAGTGATCGTTTTTGAGATGTCCTTAGCAGTGTGTGATGTTGTTTTAGTTCATTGATGCGCGCTTCGAATTTGTTGTACTCTTGAGGCCGGTATACAACTGTCAGTTTCACATTTTGTCCTGTTCCCTATGAAAAAAATATTAGTTCCTTATACATCATTATTATTATTACAGCCTCGCTAGTCGATTCGTTGCAAACGTGACCGCTACGCAAGAGATTCTAGGTTCAATCCTGGGTTGGATATACTTCCTATATCATGGTGGGATGTATAACGTAAATGATGAAATGTGCGAGTGTACTACAACTACTCTGTCTGTCTTTTCGGAGAAATACAGGCGTGATTTTACGTTTATTACGCCGGGTGCCTTTTGGCGTAGGGAAAGGGCAATATGTGCCAAAAATCTCCTCTTCCAGATTACATGCTTCTTCTACATCATCACTTTCTTTATAATTATATATACGACTATAATTATGTTACTTCACAATGTACTTTATGTTATTTCATACCACTTCATAATTCAAATTCTGCACATACAATTTACAAACATTATTATTTCTTCAGTGTCAGTCATAATTCAATTTATACATGAATACACACATTACATAGCATAATAATCATTAACAAAGTTAAACTTGAACCTGGTTACCAATGATATGAATTTACGATGACAAAATAATCAGTGTACATAAATATAAATGAAATCGAACACATACAAATATATTCTAACATTTACATAACATGAATCACATGCATTGAATAAATGATATTGTCTCAGCCATTTTATTGTGTAACACACCACTTGAATGCAAAGATGTAGTATGAATATGTATAGTCTAGAAGCTGATCATTTAAAAAAAATAATTACTCTGTCACAGGATATTGAATTATGATTCAATATTAGTTCCTCTTGTGACTCCTGTTCTATGTCATGCTCCAACTTTAAAGGTCACTAAAATAATTTGTTTTTAATTTAAGTCATTGTACTATAAGTAGTTTTGATTTTATCATCAGCCAGTGATATGTGTTTGTTGAAATCAGGCTGAGTATGATATTGAATGTTCATTACATTAATATATAAACAATAATACCATACTATTTTGTGGATATTACGATTCATAAATATTTAACTGTTCTAACTATAATACACTTTATTTTCAATATGGTGCCTTATTTACCAAGTTAAATGTGATAAATGAGGCCAAGGTCTACATGGCTTGTTCGTAACATGTCTCATTAGCACCTAACGTAACAAAAATATATCACAATATGAGTTACCTTTAACGCCTTAGCCGCCTGTTCGTGTGTGGCATGGGTGATATCGACATCATTGACCGCCAGTAGCCGGTCCCCTCTCCGCAGCTCCCCTGACCGTTCCGCTGGCCCGCCCGCTAGCAAAAATGACACATATATCCCATGGCCGTCTTCCCCGCCGACGATGTTGAAGCCGAGACCCTGAGGACCCTTCTCCAGTTCCACAACACGAGGCTCCTCGTTGCTGTCTGTTACATCTTCGCGACGTAAAGAATTTGCTGTGCTCGATGCTGTTAAAAAAAATTATATTGGTATATGAAGAAATTATCATATCTTCGAAATTCATTGGAGCCCTTGGCAGAAATCCAATAGCAGAGGAATCACTACTGCATTAGTTTCTTCCCTATGCAGAACCATGTTTCCTTATGCTTTAGGACAAAATGTGTGGCATGAATTATGACGAATAGAACTTACGATTCTTTAATATTAAAATTTTAAATATTGATGTCTCACTGATTATTTAATTAAGGCATGAATGTTACTTATTTTAGAAGTACCCTAGGTAATAATTTAAATATGGACTCAAGTATGGTTGGAAACAAAAACACACTGTATCACCCTTTTTTTTAAATTAAGCAGTTAAGGAGTATGAAATAGGACGTAAAAATTAGTAGTTAGCTACTGACTAACATAGGTTGCACTAATCAAAGAACAAGTTATCTAATGATAATAATTTTAATATAAAGAATTTACGTGTATTTGCTCTCGAGGTGCGCGGCGACGGCTGGCCGTGTCGCGGTCCGGGCACGAGGACGAGCAGCACACGTTCTCCTGAGGCTTTTAGCGCGGCCACTGCATCCTCATGGGTTACGTTATCTAAATTTACATCGCCTTTCTGTAATAAGAAATATTCACAAAATAAATACAAACGCCTAATAATAAAAAAACTGAATATTTTATTATAAATAATCAACGTACCGAAGTGTTTTTAACCATTAGAAGCTTGTCCCCGACTCTAAGCCGGCCGTCTCGGTGCGCGGCGCCACCGGCCATGATTTTTGTGACGTATATCCCATTATCTCCCGGTATGTGCTGGTTCCCGACCCCTCCCGCTATGCTAAAACCGAGTCCTGACCCTCCTTTGACGAGTTCGATTTCGACCGCCTCCTCTTTCGTAGATATAGACAAGTGTGACATATTTCTATTGTCATCGGTAACACGACGTCTTACTTTCTGCCGAAAGGAATTACATATTACTTATAGAAGCCACTGGTGCGGCATTGAACTATTTATGAGCAAGGCATGCAATTCTTACACAATTAAATTACATAATACATTTGATATCCCACTTACCAATCTCACAGTATTACCGGCCTTTTTCAAGGCATCTACTGCCTCTGCATGTGTCACATTTTCAACTGTTGTGTCATTAACCTGTTACAAAAATTAACAAGATTCGATACCAGTAAAATTGATTGGTCCTATGCAAAGATTACATATACAATAATGTAAGACAATACAAAAGAATTCCTTGAAGCAATCTGTAACACAAATTCGTTTTTGTTTCATTGCCACACCAATTGTGACAATATGATGATGACTCAATAATTTGGGACAATCTAAGTGGCTCAACCTCTCTTTTGTTATTGTGATATGATTTGCGACTCCACACAGATATAAAAAGCGAATTTGAGTTACTGTGAACTAAACGATGCAATAGGCCAATTACACATTTTAATTTCAACAGCAAATTCAAGTGAATGTTAAATTTGGTTGAAGAAATTAAATTTAACCTTATTAAGTAAACAAATCAAAAGACTTCAAGGATATAAAGTGCAAATAAACTAGGAGCATTATATGTTGTACAAAACTTACTTGTAATATGGCATCATTAATTTGTAGTTGGCTGGCCGCTGCAGCTCCACCGGGAATGAGTTTGGTGACGTATATGAGAGGGTCTTCAGCTATGTGGGGGTTGTCGGAGCCGCCGGCGATGCTGAAGCCGAGCCCGGCGCCCCCCGACCGTGACAACACAACTGTCATGTAAACGTGTCCATCATCCCCAATTGTCCGCTCTGTTCCACCACCTTCAATTCCATTTACCTGCAACTTTCACATTACACTTTATTGTTACTATACTATGAAAAATTAAAATAATTTCACAATAATCATTACACTTCATCTGAATAACAATATTTCTACTTTAAGGATTTGTACTTTAAGTAATAGTATTATACAAATACCCTGTTGTGGATACCATGGACACAGAATCACCTTGAGTTAAAACAGATGTCTAAATTTATCATACAGATGTTTGCCAAGTTGGGAGTGAAACCAGAAATCCTCCATATAGCAAACCAACAATGGTTAATATTGGTTACCATGTCTAATATACAGAAGCCATTATTGGATAAGTCTTCTTTATGTATGTCAATAAAAGGACATGATGTTTTTGTGGATAAATAAAATAGTAATTGATTTAAATATCAAATAATTTAATAGGATTCAATTGTATACTCTACAAATTTGTATATGTTTATTAACTTATAAATATGTCCATAAAATTACCTGCTTCATTTCAGGTGTGGAAACGTGAGCCTGGAAAATGATATAAAATACTTAATATTCTATATAAAACTGTTTATGTACCTGTCATAGTTATTTCTTTCATTTTCTAACCATAATTCTAGAAAATTGTTAGTATATAAAACTTTATAAATATATGATTGCAACTGTTTTCTTGTTAGAAAATATGAGAATCTCCCTGAGCTACACTGTTATTGATAACACAAGTTAAAATCCAAGTCCTATCACACACTGTGCCTTATAAAATTATACATGATTTATATCTGTTTCTGTCTCAGAAGACAAAAAGTGTGTCAAAGGGACTAAACACCTATATTTTTTATTAGATTGAACTTATCATAAACATAATTATTTCACACAATATTCTTAAAGTTGATGTTTTTTTTTCACCAATATATTATTAGTGGCCATATACATTTAATCTCCTATAAAAAAGAAAGAAAAAAGCAAAGGAACAAAAGTGCAAAGACAGCAAACTTGAAAACATACTGCTTAGTATTTAGGAATGAAATTTAATTTACATTATGAAGTCTAGAAAATCCAGGAAAATGAACAATAATATTATTGATGCTACATATTATATTATTAAATTACTGTATGCCTTCTACGAATGATGATTATAAATAATACCTTTATGATGTTTGCATATTATGTGGTACCAGTGACTTAAATAAAATCAATATGTGATGTTGTAGGTGTTGATTAAAAACTCATGGTGAGGTGATAAATCTGTATTGACAATAATGTTTATGTAAGCAGTTGCAATTGTAACATGTTTTGACCCATTGATGTTATGCAAAATTTTTAACATTATATATTTTAAATATTGGCAATATTTGTATAAAATCAGTCACAAGTTAATAAACACTTAACTAATTTAAAAATTCAAATATTACTAAATGTGAGATTCAGAGTTCTATATATTATTTATCATATAAGACATATGTATTAATAACTTCACCTTTGATATAATTGGCTGGAAATCAATGTTAATGTTGACAGACCATGACTTTAAACATACTGCCTACTCACCATGTCAAGATTAAATAATGAGGACACTTTTCGTAAAAATCCATTGTGTGTTTTTTTCTTGCGTCTTTCAGTCATTTTGGTGACCAAGTGTGCATAGCCCTTCGGTACTGTATGCTTGTCCGTATTATGCTATGTACACTGCATGCATTGTTAGTTACACTCTTGTGCCTTCACTCAGCACCTTACTTGACGCAGTTCAGCATGCACCATTCTCTACCTAGAACCCACTTCTAACTTGCACCAAAACAATTGATATGTCTAAGGCCAATATCTGGAGGTATCGACGTTGCTTCGCGATTACATGTATCCCACAACATAAGCCGATTATCATGTTAGCTCGCGTTAAAATTGCACCTTATCAATCAATAGTAGTCGAGCCGAGCCCTTTTTTGATAGTGGCATTTATTAGGATGTATGAATATGTAGTTAATTGGGTGTTACTAACTGGTATTCGATGATTGGATGGTATGAATGTCAAAGCGATGAACTTTAATTAGAATGTCCGTGTTATGTACGCTATTTCGTGCAATCTAGGACCACTGGCCTATGTTTTATACATTAAAATTCATTAGCGAGTAACATAGCGATTTGTTACAAGCAAAACTATTACAGAAGTCGCATTAATCTCACCTAGAATTGAAAACGCTCCCAAATTATAGAGAAATTACTAAACGTTTAAAAATAGATTAGTGTATATTATATGGCCTTACTTGCGACGAATGCGAAATAACAGCAGTGTGAATGTCAAAATTTTGTGTGCAATATCATTTCACTGAATATTCATTTACGAGCGGAGCTCTTTCAGTCGATGCAGCATTTATACGTCATTGGCACAATTGTAAAATTTAACGGCACAAATCCACACAACAGAGTAACGTTATCGTACATATCGGTGAAAACTTGTACTATATTTTAGGTTATAAATAGTACTATGAGACGCGAAACACCAACCATCCGCCATTACCGATCACTTGTTATACGGCGTTCTGTTTCGTTCACCTACTATCTACCTTCGTTCGTAGACGTCACGTCATCAAAAAGTAGAAAAAACATAACGAAATCCTGCTGCGATCCATAAACACTACGGGTTTCGAAGTTTTCCCAAAAGGTGGCGTTAGTTATACATATGTCCAATTGATTTTGTGTAACTTGGAAAATAAGATCTACCTAATTTTAGTAATTGTAAACAATGTGTTCTACTAATTCAACTTCAATGATTATATGTGATCTTTATTTTGCAGTTAACCAAATGGGTCACATAAATATATTAAGTACTTTGAAACTTACCGTTACGGTAGCATTTAGAAACAGCAATATTCGTAAATATATCCTTCGAGAAAACATAAAAAACTACTGCCTCAGCTTTATAAGGTAGGTATGTATTTATTGTGGTGAATACCTTAGTAATGGGCAAAAAACTAAAAGTTATTTATACAAACATTTGCATACTACAAATCCTGTTTTGTTAAAACCAAACATGCCAATGTTGTTTGAAGCCTTAGAAATCTATAATATATTATGACCCGACGATCTTAGCTACGTACCTTAGATATAAAAGTGATAAGGTGTTTTGTAGTTTCTTCCTTGATGTTCAAGTTTGCCTTTTTAACTTTGCGTAATTTACTTAATATATAATATTTAGCTTATAATATTGAGCTTACCTTCTTATCTTCACCATCTCCACTTGGCTGTAAAATGGTAGGCGTAGTCCCCACCTAAAGCATTGCAAAAATAATTATTACTTTTAATTAATCACACTATCTAATAGAAAAATTACAAGTATCATATTTAGATCTACATGGATAATAAATAATTACAAATATTTAATAAAAACAGTTCCAACTTACAATTTAAAATATTTTAAACGTGGAATACATTGGATGGATCGTTAGTTATTTCAACTAATAAGTGAGTATGTCAAATAACGGCTCAAAGAAACGGACCTTATTGGAGTCCGGCGTGTCATCATTACGGTGATCGGATTTCCTGTTGTTGTCCAGAAGAAAGGCGTTTGAAACAGACCTGTATTCATTCTCGTCTGTTGCGATCTGTAATCATACAAGGGTAAAAATTAATAGGATGTAGTTTTTAAAAAACAACTTTTATCATAAATATAATTTGTTCTGTTGTTGATAATTAACAACAACTTTATTAATCAGTATGTCAAACGGTAACAATTTAAAAACATTGTTGTAAATATGTAATTACCTATGTGTAATTTTTCTTTTCTGTATTAAATAAAATATTTATTTCAGCGTATCTGTAAGGTCCATTTTATCTATTTTTTCGAAAGTATGATGAATTAATTTAAGAAAAACAACACCTACTAAGTATAATCTGAAATAAGTTCCACTAAAGGCAAACTTTTTTGCAGATTTTCGTTTGAACATTGCAGAGTTTCATTTCCATTACAAATGTTTTAATGGTTTGTATGTACATCAGAAATCTGAACGTTACCATTTGCGAAAGGCGCTAATTGTAAGTTTACTATTGCTCGGTCAGACAACAATGGACTGATTTTAAACTAGCAAGCAAGGCACAGATTTATATTGACATACAAACAATCTGTTAAACCAATGTAGTTTATGCAACAACTTGTTTTCCTAAATTTTTTATTCTCCTTATACGTAATTTTTATTATTTAAGTTTATTAAGTTTATTAGTTAAGTTTAATTTAACGAATTTTGAATTTTTATTTAATATTTTTTTTAATTTTATATATTGTAGTATGTTTAGTGGGTCTAATGTATAATACGTGTGAGTAAAATTCACATACTTCACGTCGCACGCCATCCGCTTCCCACTTGTTCGCGATGCGAATGGTCTCAGCAGTCTTCTGTTGGATTGACTTTGTGTCGTCGAGAAGTGTTAGTTCGTAGAATTCTTGTATGTCTGAAATATCCAATTTAATATCATCATGCCTCTATTTTTCCGATGGGTTTGCAGCATTGTGTAGTAGGTCTCTCTCTTTGCTAGGTATGTTGTAAGTTCCAGAAAGTGGGGTGAGTGAATTATTTGCAGACTATAGATTTTTTTTTCGTACATCAACTTGAACCGAAAGCTCATCAAGTAAAATAACAAATCTCATTAAATTAACCCTTCGGGTTTCCCTACACAATTTTCATTTTAATTGTTTAGTTTATTTCTGTTTTTATAATACATTACTCCGTAAATCGCGTGGCCGGATGTTAAGACGATGAAATAAAATCTTTCTACATGGGAGATCGCGTGAGCTGTGAGTCTAGATCGATATGGAACAAAGGCGAGCACCGACAGCCCGGCCACCAACAGACTTGGAAACGTTTTGTGTTTATATTAAGAAATCTTATGAAAAGAAAAACTGGAAGGGAAATCTGAATAAACTATACGTAGACTCCGTTTTTTGATTTGAATTGATTGGAAAAGAATTTACGTATTGTAAGGAGTTTTTTAAATTACTAGAATTGTTTACTATTCATAGTTAAAAGTAATGAAAACATTCCAGTAGATAAGGAACTTTTATGTATTTGTACTACATATGTGCCCTCAATTATGCCTTTATCTCAGTGCTGGCTCTCGAACATGGACTAATACTGATCCGAGTCTTTGTTCGTAATTATATATGTAATTCATAAGACTATGACCCTAACATATTCCATTCTGAGAAAAGACAGTAGATAAACAGTGGTAGGTTAAAGGGGTGTTGATGATGAAGAAACACCCGCTTAATAAAATATATGTGCGCATCATTCTGTGACACAGAGTAAAAAGTTTAATAACAACACAGTCGAACGGTTGGTATTTATAGCTATCGATTATTCGAGTGCCACAATAGCTAGCCACATACCGCATTGTTGTCGTCGAACGTTCTGAAACATTCTTTATTAACTGCAGAATTAGCCTGCAAACGTCCGATATGTGTTGTATAGAAATATGGAGCAGTGTACCGTGTCAGACTAGGTCACTTCATGTTGTACCTACTTACCGTTCTATGGTTATATTAAAGTCATATTTAACACAAGTAAATATGTTACGAAACGTAAAAGAAGCACGTCAGGTGTAACGATAGAGGTATTCGTCTCCTGGTGCTTCATGTGAACCCCGAAAGAGACCTAGCGTGATGGTATAAAAATAAGTTGTACATTATATTATTATAGGTATATTATCTTTTATCTTTGACACACAAGAACCTTTATTACAAATTATGTCCAGTGGACCAACGCTAGACGCTATAATGAGTATTGAACAATGCTAGGATAATATGGTAAACTATTAATACTTAACATACGAGTTCGTATCAAAATAATCAATACGGTATTGCGTATTCGTATTGTACGGATAATTCCTCACAAACGTATTCATAATAACAAAGAAGGCGGTATTTTATCAGTATATCTGCATGAATGAAAACGGTATTCGCGCAGAGTTGAGTAATAAATTCATACTCAGGTATTTTTAAGTGTTTGAAGATTGCTCAATTGAAAGTTATGTAAAATCTGAAAACTGGTTCAACAGACGTGAATTATGTTAGCAACATCAGACCAGCGCCGCCGGTGTACCCGGTGACCCGTATCTCCAGATCTGGGTCAAACGAACCATTCTATTTACTACGAATCGCAATAGCTATTTCATGAACGTACGCCTAGTTTCTCGTTAATTCCAGGCGTCTGCATCTGATCGGCAGTAGTCAAACAATTTTAATTGAAAACATAGGTACGTGTAAATAGCTTGCGCTGTAACTGAACGACTGAAATAATTGCATATCGCGCAGTAGGTATATCGAGCTTAGTAGTTCCATATCAATTTCTTTGTTCGTCAGCAATGATATTACCCAATTTATTATTATTGTTAATGACTAAAGTATTTTCGAATTATTTAATTCATATGTAAATAACCATAGCTCGCTGACAAAAAAGTTTTTGACATAGCCCAAAGGATTAGCAAGTTCAAGTGGCAGTGAACTGGTCACATCTGTCGCAGAGCCGCTAGCTGCTGGAGCAGACGTGTTCTCTAGTGGAGGCCGCGACTTGGCAAACGTAGGGTAGGACGTCCTTCAGCTAGGTGGAGTGACGATAAACGCAAAGTGGCTGGCAGTGGTTGGATACGAAGAGCTGAAGATCGAGCTCAGTGGCGTGCTATTGGAGAGACCTATGTTTAGTGGACGTGGGAGTAGGCTGATAATGATGATGGTGATGAATGTAAATAACCATAGACAATTTTAAGATGCTTATTTATCTCCTGTTTTTTAATGATTTATTTTCGGCCACTTATCATTTAAAGACTTTTTAACAATACTATTAATTAAATTTCTTGTATTTATTAGTAAACCATAAATTTGTAAAAGGTGACAGGAGGGTTTAGCGTACATCAAAGATAGTTGCTGGAGTAATTATGAGAGTAAAAGCTGTATTACCTAGTATTTACTTCTGTTTACTATCTGTAAGAAATCGTATTATAATTTATGTAACTATTAGACATCTTATTGTCATTGAGAAAAATATTTGACTTCTTCTTCTTAGCGTGTCGATGACAAACACATTCTGTGATAGGTCCCT
>DWMG01001573.1:0-14917 GCA_018244855.1 Elbella merops
AAAAATTTAATCTTAAAAAAAAAAATTATGAGAGAGTTGAATAATGAATAGCAGCGTATTTATACTTTTGATGCTAATGTGATAATATTGACTGCCTTGTTGGTCAAATGGTTGCAAGCGTGACTGTCTATTGGGACGTCCCGGGTTCAAATTCCGAGTCGGGTACTATTGGATTTTTCTAATTTAGTATTTCTAGTAGAGACTTGGAGTCTGGATTCGTGCGCGGTGTATGGCAATTGGCTCATTACTTATTCCATGGGACGTAAACGTAACTGGGGAAACGTGGGAGTGTACTACACTCCTCTGCCTACTCTTTCGGGGATTACAGGCATGATATAGTGTTATGTTGATAATATGTCGCAGTAAATGTGTAAATGTGTGTGATTCTGTAAATGTCACTGTATTTGTTTCACGAAAAGAGCTATTATCGTATTAAATTCTACGGAAACGTAGGTTCTATTTAAATGTAAGCGTTATAAGTTTAGATAAGGGATAATTGCAGGTAATTTTTTTTATTAATTTACTGCCTACCCCGCAAGGGACCTGGCGTGAAAATATGTATGTATGTACATATGTAAAATTATTACTTTTTAAAAATTATCTGGCATTTTATTGGCAACGTTGATTATTTGGTTTTTATTTACTTTCCTAACTTTATTACTTGGCTTTTTTATGTAACGATTTGGTTTGTATGACCTTTCGTAATCCCGTCTCGTAACTCGGCTTTTTAAGCCTTATTTACCTTAATAGTGATATCTTAGTAATGCTCTAGAACAACTTTACAACTGGTCCTTTCATACAAACAAAACTAGGCAGGCCCTGGACTATAGTATTCAAACAGCTAATGAATTATATATGTGAATTTAAAAACATTTAATTAGATAATTTTCTTACCTTACACACTACGAATATTCGTACCTACCACACCAATATTTTTATAGAGTAGGGATCGAACTCACAACCCCTGGCTCAATATTCAGGATCAATAACTACTGTGCCAACAGGCCAACAAAATAGAAGGCTCCTAGATCTCCAATGGAACGCACTGCATTATTAGATAGATTGCTCTAGATCTCTAAGTGAACGTACTGTTGTACACATATACAGATTGCCTACTCTCCTTTCTGTAAGACACCATAATTAAAACGTAAAGTTTAATGCAACAAGTGCAATGTATTTAAAGTTGGTCTGCTATACATTTATCAGTTACACGCCAATGTTATTTATAACAACGGAACGTTGGATACAGAATAGAAATAACTTGTCAATTCCACGAACAGTTTCCCAAAACGTGAATGAGTTGGCAATAAAGTGTTCGCAGCGAGTTCTGGAGCCTCAATATTCTTGTTGTAGGCCATTTTGTTTCGAGTTCAAACGCTACGGAACAAATTGACGCTATCTGTGCCAGTGGCTCTCAAACTGTTGTACCGATAAAATCACTTGTTTGTGTGTGTTAAGTATTTTAAATCAAATGTATGTGTGTGTATCGTTGTAATATGTACTCTTGTATGGAATTAGTTTAGGATAAGACCATACTTAGGATATCCACACTGCATTGTAATATTAGCCTAGATTGACAGGGTATTTTGTAAACTGATATATGAAATATGTAGACCTATATAAATAAAAACGGATCTGATACCCTATAAATTGCGAAGTGGCGAACGTTTAGGCAGCGTTTTTAAAATATTAAATTCGGTACAAGTTTTATTCAGGTTTATTATATTCATTAGAAGTTATAGTCTAGTAATAGGAAATAAATATAAATAAATTATGACACTTTCTATATTGTAAAAAATAATTTCATGCGAATAATCTGAAAGGTCAAATATTTCGGATATCGTTATTACAGTTAATACGTTTTTAACATGAAATCATAAAGGCCAATGGAAATCAATATTAAAGCTAACAACCTTACGTAATAAGGAACAAAACCGAGTAATAATATTTCTTCATACACTGTTTTTATTTCGTAATAATTGGAATCGTAAATGTTGGCCTCTTTGAGAACCTGGTGATCCGCTTGACATATTGTGTAGGGATGGGCGATAAACGACTAACTTTATTTAAAGGTGAATGGACTACTATACTCTGAATGTTTTTATACATTTGATATAAATGTACGAATCATTTTAAATTCTATGTCACTGTCAAGTGGTGAAGCGAGGAATTGTACTACACTCCCTTCGGAGAAATAAAGGCGTGATGTTATGTAGGTATATACTATGTTACTTCGCAATGGTGTTGTCGTTAAATTATTTTCTAATTTTCAAACGGGCCCATGGATTTAATTCGACTCAGCCGAGAACGTAACCAAACCACCAGTGGTCAAAAATATTTAAAATAATGTATCAAGAGGTCTAGAGATAATATTGTCGTATAGACCGGTATGACTAATTTAAAATAAGATTTTTTAAATTTAGACAGTAATTAGAATGTAAACATTTCTCTTCTTTGGCAATACCTAGTTTGCACCTTTCATACTAGACCTGCATTAGTATCACCACCAGTAAAAGGTTGATGTTTCCGTTACCTAGCTCCATTGTACAACGTTGTACCATATTCTATCTCGTACGATAGAACCCCTTCTTTCCCACGGCAATAAATATCTTTGTATTCCACAACAGATACGCTTCTTTCCTTATTTTATGGAATTTAAAAACAATTTTGTACTAAGAAAGTTTACGATTTATAGCCACCCGTCCGAGGGGGACGGAGGCGACCAACCCAGCTATGTCACAATGATCAATTCGTGGGGATATTGGCTAGTCGAAACACGTTTTAATATTAACTTTAAAAGTTTCATCATATGTAGATACTCTAAGTCATAAGAAGTGGAATGGAAAGGATTTTTTTTCCTGACCCTCCTAGAATAACATTGTGCATTTATGTTTATTTGCTGCGGCGCCTGATTCGTATTAGAAGTAACTCTAAGGTTTTCTAAGCTGTGTTAAGTCTGTTAACATACATTTTGACAGCTTTTCACGTGGCAGTTTAAATTTATTATTTTCAGAGAAGACCCGTTATCAATAGTAGAAATGGAAAGGGATTGTTGATGATGATGAGAACTAGTAACTGCTACAGACACTTCTATATACCGAGCGGATAGCAACCCTTGGGTTATAAATAATTTTAACACTCATCTGTTTAACTCATTGTCTCTTAACTGATCTGTATCTCAGCAAAGCAATACTGGACTTATTAGATATCTCCAATGTATAAAGTACTCGTATCATCATCATCATCATCATCAGCCTATTTCCGTCCACTGCTGGAGTTAGGCCTCTCCAAAGGCACGCCACTGAGCCCGATCTTCAGCTCTTATGGTACTCGAATGCCATACGTTAATTCACTGATATAAAATGGTACGGTATTAGTTTACGCAAAGGCATCATAAAAATATTCAATCTTAAATTGAAAGTGTAGCGTTTGGGACTCAAGTTCTCAATAATTTTAATATAATTATTTTTCAAATTCGTATCAAAAGAAATAAATTGAAAAAACTTTGTTAAAACAAAAATTGCCAAATCCGCTAACGCTGTAATCCTAATAGAATATAAATGCAAGAAAACGTGTATCACTCTGAGAATATTAAAAAAGGAGAACGCGCTTACTGATTACTTTTTTTTCATAAAAGATATTCAGTATGAAAAAAAAAACAAAATTTTGTTTGGATGAAAACTTTATAGTAGGCTATATTCCTACTAAAAAAAATGAATGATTGTATCTATGTAATCGTTTACGTAAGAAAATTTAATATAGGGTATTTGGGTAGGCAGGGGTGTGTAGTACACTCACTCGTGTGTAGTACGTGTGTAGTACACTCCCACGCTTCACCATGTAATAGTTTAATTGTAATTGCAGTATTATTGTGATAGAACAATGAAGAATTTTCTACTTCATACATCCATTAAGGTTCTTGTAACTTTTTCATTTCGCTGTAGAAAATTTTGATAGCGTTAACTATTTTAAGCTATAATAGTAGTATTGTATGAGCATAACAACAAGAGCTTACCACGTTAGTTACTGTTTTTAAGCCTTCTTGTTATAAGCAGAATAGCTTTCAAAGTTTTGCTACTGCTGGTCTAAGAGTCTGTCGCGTTTGGCTTTATTGTACTTGTAAGCCTTTTACATTCCTCTCATTAAAAACTGTGTTCTCCTCTGTACTATATCAAAATACATTCGGCACATTTGGAAGACATGTTTTCAATATTGAACAGATAAATATAGAAGCCAGGACAGTGTACAAATATGGCGATGCATTACTCGAGAAACATGGCTTCTATATTCATTTAATATTCTGGGGCACCACTAATCCAGCGACAGTAGAGACTTCATTCGGTAATGTAAAAAGAAACACTCTGATGGGAAAATCCGATTTTAACATTGGGTTTTAGCGTTTTTTTAGAAACGTATCGCCGAAATGTCCCATAAAAGATAAAAGAAAAACATTTATACAGCGATTACATCGACACCTACTTTACATTTCAGGAGATTTCCGTATCTAACAGTTTTCGAGTTTAAATGAAAATTTTAATACGCTTCATTTTTTCTTGATAGAATTGATTATTACCTAATTGATTTACTGCCTGCTCCTGAAGTGGCGATTTAACAATAATAAAAATAATTGGTATTAGTTTTGTAATATCGTGTCTAAGAATGTTTTTAGTAACATTGGCTAGGCTTCAGAAATCTGTGAAGATCTATAATATATATATATATATATATATAACCTTCACCCCTGCAGCGAGTTAAATTTACTCGTTACTGGAAGAAATAATTTATGTTAATAGGATTTTCATTGTTAAAAATTGAATTGTAAAAAAATAATTGGACCCTCTCTGGCCAGATCTGGATGCGGCAAACCGGCTGACAAGGCTCGCTGACGGTGATTGAGGGAGGCCTATGTCTAGTAGTGGATAACCAAAGGCCGATGATGTTTTTATTTCTTATCTATTATCATATGACAGGCTAACGTTTGGCCGTGATTCCGGCTAATGGTAAGCGCAAATGAGTCCTAAGTTAGAGCACGCATGATGATGATAATGAAGAATCGTACTGATTCTTAAAGATGGAATAAAAGTTTCAAATGTAAATAACGCAGAGCTGGAGAGTGAAGAAATATTAAAGAAGCTGGCAATATCGTTGCAACCCTCCCTCAGGGGAGGAAATTCCCGACACCGGAATTTCCTGTACGAAACAGTGCAATATTAATCTCTACGGGCGGTGTACGTAATTCTGTAAAAATATAAAATTTATTGAGCGATCCTGTATTATTGGAAAATAGTTAAAAATTGGTGCTTCGTTAATCGAGTTGTTGCTAGTTCGAGTGCTGAATGAGAGGTTCTAGATCAGTTCCTGCATTTGGGTTTTATTGGGAATCTCCAACGTGGATTTTTTTGTAGTACGTCGAAGTCTGGTTTTGTGCCTGGAATTGCAATAGGCTCATCCCCCATTTGGTTCGTGGTACGTATAACGTAATTGTTGAAACGTGACAATCTCTGCGGTTGTAAACAAGCGTAATATTACGTTTTTTTAAATTAAAATAAAACCAACCAACCAATAAAAATTTAAATAATTTTAAAACTTTGAAACTGTACGAAGCTCGATTTCAGCGACGGACAAAGGAATTTTCACTTACAATATAAAAGTGGGGCAACATGTGAGAAGCATGCACTGTGAAAATAAATGTGAAATAGACATTTTTGCTAATTAGGAAAAAAAATATATTCAAAAATGTTAAAATCTGTAGTAGAAAGCTGCTGAAAGAGGAGGGAAAATACTAAAGCGGAGTGAAAACGATTGTTTTATTCAGAGCGCGCCGACAACAAGTGTATTTTCTTCCACGGCATGACAGGTCTCATCGCGCTGCGTTATTCGCTTTTTGGCGCCGTTTTCATAAATATATAACGAAATTGTTTACAGTTTTATTTTGGATAAGTTTCGTAACGTGTTTTATATTTTCACGTTGGCTTTTTGATTACATAATATCAAATATGCACTCATTTTGCGTGTAATATGCATTTCATGGCACCTTTCACGTAATGTATTCCGTCTATTGTTTACTCCGCCACGCTAAAGTGTAGTGGGTTGGATTAGTAAGTATATCGACCTATTTTCAAAGTGACTTTCTTCGTGTGAAAACCTAAGCAATTGCTGTACGATCTTTCATCCCCATTCCATCCCTTAGGGATCCACGAATAAAAGTATTTTAAATAGCCAGTGTCTTTTCCCACGGTAACCTTCAATTACAAACTTCAACTTACATACCAAAGTTTAAATATAGAACAGTTTTTCAAATATAGGTATAGTTTAATAATAACATTTCATTTATTCATGTTTTAAAAATAGAATGCTTAAGGTTTATTCGTTATGCCAATGAATCGATTTATTTAGGAAAATCTAATATAATAGGTGCCAGTTCCACATTATCCCAACTCATCATTACTGATGATATATCTTGGCATAACTCGACTCGACGCTCACTCCACCGATAATAGTAGTAGACTCTTAATCAGTTTGATTAGGAGTCTGAATGAAATTAATGAGTACCGTTAATCAATTAAGTCGGGAATAATAACTTAGTCACAGCAGTGTTGAATTACTTTAGTTATTATTTCTGTGAGCTTTTAACTGCTAATACAAAGTTCGATTTCTTACGATGTCTGAACCTTCTCTCACGCAAATATCTGGTACAGAATGTTGTTATAATGAATATTAGGAATATAGACTTCACACTGATCTCAAGCCAAGTAAATCCTGAGCTATAGTAACAACAAAACTGTTAGAGTGTGTTTTTAAAATTACGAACAAATATTTATAGAACTATTTTATACCAAGAAAACATAAAATAGTCGTGGCCATTTAAAAAATGTTTGTATCGTATGGCATCGTACGAAGAGCTCCCAGATGAACAATGAGATTCACTAGCAACTCCATTAACAGAAAAAAGTCATTGGCTGGTAAAATTTTTGACATAGCTTTTAACTGTAAAAAAAAATAAATGGACAAAAATTCATCCAAATAGAGAACAATCGGAGCACGGTTCAGCGCAGCTCAAAGACGTCAGTTTCAGCTCTAGTTCTTTTATCGGCGAGATGTTTGGCGATACGGCGTAAAGCTCTGAAATTAGGGCGCGATAAACTCAACTTCGCTATGAGGTGTGTTCTAAGATAATGTAGATAAAAACAGAAATGTATTTTGTAATAGAATCCACTGTGACTTCAATCAATCTTTGCTGCTGATCTGTAGCACAGATAAACGACCAATCTATTGCTGATAAGCTAATCTACAGAACTGGTATAGCCAAGTATAGCTAAGCCAACTGGTATTGCTAAGTAAAATCGAGTAATTTTCAAAAAATATATACTTAGGTTTTACATTAGATACGTTTAATCAATGCCTCTGAGCTCAAATGGAGTAACAAGTCGGCATTTCCACAGTCGCAAACCTCAAACTTCAGTATCCAAATATAGAACAGGTGTATCTAGTTTCAAATAAGACGCTCCCACTTGAGGAGGTAACAGCCCGTAGTAAGCTCATGTTCTGAGCCATGTTGTGAGTGTAGTGAGTGAGCCATTAGCGCGATATTCAAATACACACAAACTAATTATACTCGATCGGTACCCGGCGAACTATTTGTGATGTCTCAGAGCAAACTAAGTTCACCCAAGGAACGTGATGTATTAGAAGTTCTGCATAACTTTGAGCGTCTTTGCTTCGGTTGGTATTCTTATATACTTATATGTACTTGGACTTATGGCGCCATATATACTTATATGTAAAAATCTATATTTGAAAGCTATTAATTATACATCGATCACAACATTCTATCATTCATATCACAGATTCTAGGTGGAGATTCGACTATATAATCCGTTTAAAATACCTGGCGGGGTTCTAATGCTATTTAACGCTCCTTGGAGGCTAGATTGAGGCCATATTTAGGGCTAATTGGAGTATATCAGAATGTGTCGTGTATTTTATATTTTTATCGAAGTTTTTGTTTTAAACAATAAACTTGCACCGACGTAGTTCCGTACGGGGTTTTTACGGTGTACTCCGATAAGTTTTGGATCTATCCGACGTTCTTCTGAATAAGCTGCTGTTAATTGCTGCGAGGTAGCAGTGGCGACCGATGTACCCATAAAGTATAGTAAGCGAATATATTTGTTTAAAATATATGATAAAGCGTATGTGACCATAACTGTTTAAAAATTATCACTGCAGTTTATTCTATCGAGCACATGTTCCCGTAATAAATTATATGTCGTACGCCCTTAGTAATCTAACGTTAGGTTGAACAATGTGCAATAAATAAATAAACAGCATGTTTTTTAGTAATTACGCTTCGTTGCTTCTTTGGTCGAGTGGGTCCAAGCGCGACTACCGATCCGGAGGTCCTGGTTTCAAATCCCTGCTCGGGTACTATTGGATTTTTCTAATTTAGAATCTCTAATAGTGAGTCGGAGTTTATATCTATGCCCGGTGTATGGCGATAGGCTCACCACGTATTCCGTGGGACGTAAACGTAAATGGTGAAAGGTGGGAGTGTACTACACCTCTTGCCTACCCATTCGGGGATTACAGCCGTAATGTTACTACGTTTTTTAGTAATAAGTATGTGTAGTACCGTTTTGTGATGTATTGTGAACACAATTTTTTAAAGAATAACCCTCGTTTGAATAGATATTTTTCGAACAATATTTTTCGAAAAGCAACATCAAAAACATATTTTATTTATATTATTGATCTTCGAGGGCTGAGAACAAGGAAAATTGTCTTTACGTTTCTCTATATTTATGGCCATTTTGTTAACACACCGCCACACACACATACAATTACTAATTAAAATAAATCGAATCGAAATCCAAGAATTTCAATTCACATCTGACATTTAGAGGCGTAATAGGGAGACAAAGGTCAAAGTTCGAATGGATCCAGATTTCAACATGTTGGAAGCGTTTCAAGTATATTTACCTTAATTAAACATGTTGCTTCGGCTGTTACCTATCATACACGCGAATAGGTAATATCTAACTGATAATGAGTTTTTATGATATAGGTCGGATGAACACGCCTGTTACACTGTATCGGCCACTGGTGATTAACTGTCACTTAAAGGCTGAATTCGAAGCCATTACAGTTATAAACATACATGTATGCGTTTACATTAAATTTTTTATTAGTGCAATGATTGGTGCCGGGTTCAAATAAATGCATGGCGCGCATCTCTTTACAAAAGTGCGTTTCAAATTTAAATATTACTTGCTAACGGTGAAGGAAAACATCGTGAGGAAGTCTACCAAGTCTACCTTAGAATTTGTAAAAAAAAAATTTCTAAGGTGTGTGAAGTCTGCCAATCCGCACTTGGCCAGCGTGGCAGACTATGGCCTTAACTCTCTCAATATGAAAGGAGACCCATATTCCAACAGTGGAGTTATAATGGGTCGATTATTATTTTTAAAGATTGACTAATATACTCAGTCAAAGAAATAGGTAGAAGATATAGTATAGTATAGACAGAAATTTTCTCAAAATTTAAATTTAAAGGGCATCCTTTTCAAATTCTTTTTATTTCGATACTTATTGAACAAGAAACATTATTCACGAATCATACTTGTTTTATATTTTGGTTTTGTTTCCCAACCCTAATTTACTACATGAGGATTAATGGACAAAAACACTTGAGGGAAGGCCGGTGTCTAACAATCCAGCAGTAGCAGTACAGGTGTGCAGAAGAGTACTACACTGCTACGTTTTACCATTTACTTCGTATTCGGCGAAATATATTCATTGTTTAATAATGTAAAGTAGTATAAAATAAAGGAAAGACTAGCAGAAAATACTGTAAGCAGATGCAGAAAAATTCGTCCGAAACGATCTTATCATTCTGTGATGCAAAGTTATGGACTCCTGCATTTCAATATCAAATGATGTGTGAAAGTAGATTGTATTCGATTTAAGAACGTGTACATCACTAAAGGCGATTGTAGAGAACATAATTATAATGTTTGTCATTTCTTTAACACTGTTCCACTGCTTATTGTGCTTAAGTGGGATTTTTCTCCGATTCTACCTTAGATTGTATCTCGGCTTTTATCTGATCTGTTTCGCAGAATAAATCTGGGATAAGAAAATTTCAATCATTTACATTCTTGTCGGGTAATAGACCATTCGGTAAGATTGTGAGCTGTAATTTTAATTATTGTGCTCACTACTTTGCTATTTGTAGACCACCTAGCTAAATTAAACACGCTAATTTTACTTAACGTGTTTTTCGCAAGTGAATTGTCATATGTCTAAGGCAACTAGTACAGGGGCTCTTGCAACTTGTTTTTAAACTATGTTATTATTTTTGAATAAAAATTTTTGATTTCTCTTTTTTCGTTTCCATCAAGCAAAACTCAGAGATAAGGCCTGTAGACATTCAGTACGCCTCCTTAATCCTTGGTTTTGACCGTTACAAAATAATAAATAATAAAAATAAAAATAGCTTGTATCTTACTCTTCGGGGTGAGATACTTTCATAAGCCAAAGACTATTCAATAACAGCAACATTGGGTACCAGATGCAAACAAATTTCGAATATCGCCAACTATGAAGTTAAATCTTACGAGATGAATCTCCACATTTTCAATGTAGACGAAGTTCAACTCCTGGAAATATGTACGAAGTTCGTAGCACAAAATTGTATTAAAATGTAAATGCTGGTCTCATACATCGCTGAGAGAAAATTAAGAGTGTGCTCGAAATTAACACAAGTTTTTGCGAAGAGCTGGCGCTTATACGAAGCATAAACTGAGGTATAAGGTAATTAACTTAGTATGGTTGAGATGCTAATGAATTCGTATACATTTTTAAGGCTGATGTATTACTTTTATATTTTCAAATGTAATGGGAAATGTTGCGTAATGTCCCACTTTCTTTTAGAGACAATATACTTTTTCATGAAGTTCATTTTTGTGTTACGCTATTATATGGCTGTAAAAAAGTAGCGTTAGCAGAAACCGGTCCTAACTTTAACTTCACTTAAGCTTATTTTGAAGCCAGACCTAGCCATAATTAAACAAGCCCGACTTTGCTTTAAGTAACGCATAACAAAAATATTTAATAATTTTTATTATCAAGTAAACTTTTAATCAGATATTATAAAATTTAACTGGGGCTTCATTTAGGGTAACTCACAATGTACGAGTAACTTTCGTATCACGTTCCACAAATAACATGTTTCAATACCGACCCGGGAGGGTATTTGCTCTTATACAATTGCCTGAAGAAAAAGTGTTCCTGAATTGTCTATATTTCAAATGTGACATCGGAAATAAAAGGGTATATGGCCGTCCGTCGGAGAGCGAGGGAGGTGGATGTACCCACTTTCACATGTTCAATGTTCACAATTTTATCGAAGGTATGTATGTACTTGGAGCCGTGAAATTGCTTGAAAAGCGCCCGTAAACGGGAGCGTAGTGACAACTCAATTGATTTTGAGGATACGTTTTTTGTTCTGCATCCATTTGACAAATATAAATGACAAATGTATTTAAATATGTACTTTTGATATATATATAATTATTGCCTGAAAACGCTACTTTACGTTACCTTTATAAATAGTATTTAGTACATATATGTATTTTCATATGTAGGGAAGTTATAAATATTAACAATAATCCAGATCAATTTCGAAGTCCCTTATCATCAGTTCCTGTTAAAGTAACCGACTACGGTCAGCCTTGTATAAAGAAATTCCTGTACGCAGTGTAGTGTATATAAATTAAGCTCCCTTTCATCGTCTGAAAATCACCAAAGTATGCAACAAGTGTGTTATATCTGAGTGTCAGGCGAACATAAGATATTTGAAAGAAAATCGTTGACAAAAAATCCGTCTCTAAATCCATTCTATTTGGGTTTATTCAAATGAAAACGAACATCTTGAATTATTAATGCGTCAGACATAACACACGTTACAATCGGGCACCGCTAAGTCGTTGGGCGGAATAGAAATATCTAGAATTTATAAATTACATTTTGAATTGTACCGCCTTGTGCGCCGCCGCGGAATTGCCTATAAAGCAACCGTGAAGCGACCGCCACTGACAGCACAATTTACCTTGACAGGAACTTTGTAAGAATATGTGACAAAGCAATCTACTTACATTACGTCTGTTTTCTAGATCGTACTTTTAGCTTTAAAATTTACTTTTAAACAGTTATTTACAGGTAATAATAGATTAAATAGATTCAGCTGTAAAAAATATGAATTCCTCTTTATTAAGTATATGTCATTTGATTTTCAGACCCATGTAGTTTTTATACGATTTTTATTTAAAGATACGTTAATGAAGTTGTGGGTAGATTAATTATACTTCGGTATCTAAATGTATCACAGTAAAATTACCGAAATATTAATGTACTACAGCAGATTAGTATGGGTAAGGAATAATAAGAAAGCTGCTAGAAACAGAGGCTTGGAGTAGGATTATGCCGGGATGTCTAGCAAGTCATATCGCATAATTTTAATTATGACCTTACAGTTATGGCTCTACATATAATATCTACTATAGGATACAATTAATAATCTGTTTCTTGACATTCATTTGATAGATTTGGGGCAGATATGTTTTGGCGTGGACAGTGCAAAGCGGCAGACGTAGGTACTATGGAGCGTCCTTCGACCGTTTCGATCGATGAATTTAAGAAGACATGTGTTTGTGATAGAATTAGATCAGTAGATAACTTAGAGCCATGGCACACTTTACCAGAGGCCTAAGTTCAGTGATGAATAGAAGTAGATATAAGGATTACACGAGTACTCCTTAGTTTAAGTGCCTCTTCGAGTGAACATTTAATAATGAGGTTATTTCTACTATTTTCATTAAATAACCTTTCACTAAATAACCTTTATAACAACGGGATAATACCGTTCTACATAAATTCAATTAATTTAAGTTATCAAAAATAAAATATTAAATGAGTATTTGAACTGACATTTTATTTTATTTAATTACTCAGATGGAAATTCAATTTAGGAGCTCCGTTTGGAAATGTGTTCGTTACTTCGCTAACACGTGTTGTTGCGGTGTACCCTCATCGTGGGTACGGTTCGCAAAAATGTACAAAATTAATATTCTTTTCTGCGTTTTTAATGTTGTCGCTTATTCGGACAGTTCTTTTAACTACTCGTAGATACGGACGGGATTTAAAAGTGTGAAAGAGACGTTTGTCTGCAGTTCACTCGCTCAACAAACACGCTATATTTTGTTTTGCTGTTTGACAGTAGGGTTAATGTATCTACTCGTAGAAGCACGGAACGTCAGAAAAAGAAAATAATAATACATTTGGTGCTCTCTGCCTACTCAGTAAAGCGTGAAGATATGTATGTATGTAACAACGAAGTTCGTTGTGATCCATTATTTTTATATTATGATCCATATTATTATCCATATTATGATCTGATATTATATCCATATTATGATCCATTATGATCCATTATGAAACAACATATAGTGTTCGCGTGTTATCGCAGCCTGATTTACTCTCAATTTATTTTCTCATAAACAAGAAGCAAATTTTGTTATCGCAATCTGAAGCTCTGTCAAGTTACGAAATTACAAGAGTACTCAAAAACCGCTTATGCGTCTTTAACTATTCATAAAAGTCTCTTTAGGCAAGTTTTGAGCATTAGCATAAAATATACAGAACTTTTATACCTAAATAATATGTCCCAAGATGTGTAAACTGCTTTATTACTTGTGACCTTCGACTGGAAAGTCTATGACGTGGTACCTATGTGAATTTCATCCATATAATGTGTGTTGGATAGGAAGTCACTTAAAAAAGATGTACCTTTAAGGGTTTATATGTCATTTTCGAGTACCAGTCGCTGCTTGCAAGTGGGAATACGTAAAACTTGCTCTTTCAAGCCATTTCCATTGGTTTAAAAGCTTGTAGTCGCCCCGATGAACTCCGTCAAGATTTAATAATTGTCATCTAGCAAGAACATTAGTACCGTTGTTTTCAAATAAACTGCCGGTGAAAATGGATGTAGTACGTGTTATTTCATCTGTTTGGGGGTCTACGACTTCAGATTTTGCTTTGGTTACAGATCTTTGGGGATATTAATGGGGCCAGGTAGACTCCAGGCCAGGTAGATATGCATTTGTATATAGCATAGGCAGGGTCATTTATGTGCTGCCAAGCTTGTGTAGCAAATACAGCAATACCATGAAATACCAAAGTATAAGAAGCCATCACATAAGAATTTATATTAACTGTGTGTGCTTTACTAGTATTGAATAAATGTCGGTGAAAATTTGATACAAAATTTCACTAGGTAAAACTAAGGAGTGGCTGTAGAATAACTTTTTCCATTTCATTAGCCATATGCCAAGGCTGTATAGAACGAGTAGATTTAGAGAGCAAACTACGAAATATATTTTCCGTTTACACATGTTGCGCTACCCGTTGGTAGAGCCAACAAAAAAATTAAATTATGGTTATTAAAATGTAACTGCTTTTTCTGTTAATTTGTAGCAAGTGCGACTGATAAGCAATAGGTTCTGGTTTCTATCTCCGAGACAGGTGAGTATTTTTTCTAAGTTCAAATTCCTATTAGGGGCATGGAGATTGGGGTGGTAGCCAGATCCCGGCGATAGGCTCATCCTCTATGTCTTGGTGGCACGTATAACATAAATGGCTAGGAGTAGGCAGAGAAGTGTAGTGACACTTCTCTGCCTACTCCTACGCGAAAATACAGGCGTGACTATATATTATGTTTTGATTACAGAAATGTGAACACCTTGATTAATATAGAGTAATAATTAAAACAAGGGAAAATTGGTTTTCTTTGTAATGTACAAGTACCGTTAACAATGGATATTTCATTATACCGTTCCTTTTACTCGTATCGTTTCACCGT
>DWMG01001574.1:0-14912 GCA_018244855.1 Elbella merops
GCTACTGTTTGAAACAAAAGTCCATCTGTATTCAGAACACTAACTTTCTGAAAGCTTTCTTGGTGATTGCAGTATTATCTACCGCGTACTTGGCCACTGGGTCACGTATTATTTAAGCTATATAACTTAATTGCTCGTGTTTCATTATCATTGATGAAATACCCTTATATTTCTTCGACAGCATGACTTGGTATTGATAAGGTCACACATGATTTATAACGTATATTTTCGCAGTTATATTTACGTGCTTAAATTGAAATGTTTTTTTTAGTATGCTGAAAACTTTTATCTCTTTATTTCTTATGTTATTTGACATGTTACTCAAAGGGACAACACATTGGATAACGAAAACGTAGCATCAAGTATCTGTTATTTTAATCTAAATTTTAACCTCGCAGCAGCCAGAATAATTAGATTTTTTGTGAAACATATTTAAGCTAATTAGTCCGTGTAAACTATGCAAATTGTACTGCTATAAAAAGGTTAATACTAATATTTTATTCAAATTTTAATGTTCGTTTTAAGCGTTGTAAATGTGTGTTACGATTCTTACAATAGTGTTGTAGTTTTGCCTTGAATCCATTTATTGCATAACCGAAACCATGTAAACGAGTTCGCTGACTTTTGTAGCTGTACTGAAGTTGCACTGTAACACAATACAAACGTGTTTGCGGAACGCGGTACTTGGCAAGAGGGCTCTCCGCTTGATGCAGTTCGCACTAGTCTCTGATAGCGATACCGCATTTGGCACTGTTCGTGCTGGTTTTCGAGTTTAAAAGCTTCTACGGAGGTTTTTTTCTTATACAAGTTAAGGAAGATTGCCGAATTGCTCTAATAAATAAAGGGTGTGATGTTGGTAATGGAAATGTATTTGTAGATCGTAGTGCTTAAGGAAAAAGTTTTCCGGTTGACGTATTTCGCACCAGTCATTGTTCGCAGGGCTAAATTTGATTATTTTCGCACTATTTCGTTTTATTGTTTTTCATATTTTATTATTTAAACAAATATTACATTTGCACTCTTACGTGATTGTTACACAAACATGCACCCCGATTGACATTTTTTCATTGACCAATTTCCCCGGGTAAAATATTTTTATGTAGATATATGTCGGACACTGAGACGGTCATTAGTACGGGGCGAAAACGGTCAATTGTATGATTATTAAATGAAACGCAGCACGATAGATGGCAACACTATTGCAATGTCGATACATGGCTAACTTTGTGCTACAACAGAGCCTAGCTGGTGGGGAGATGTTGGATTAAGAAACACTTTCTATCCTGCCTTCTAGAGAGCGGATCTTCCACTCTAGGAACTGTAACTCGGTTCTTTTACCCAGTGTTTATTGTTTTCTGGGCAAGCTCATTTATAAGACGTTAGGACAACGTGATTATAGTGTATTCGCAGTTTCTCGTGTCCGATTACCCACATTACTAGCCCATATTATGTCTGACGATGGTGCTCATAATGCCGCCGATCCGACACATATCCGATATATGTACATACAAATCATACATTATGATTCATAAATCCTATATATGGATATAACCTGTGATATTATTGTGAATCAGATATTATTCTGTGTTGCAAATAAGTTTCATATTATTGTCAGTTATCATTAGATGGTATGGTAAATGGTAGCAAAGAAAACCTTTACGCGAAAAATAAATCTAGAACGATTCTACAAAAAAGGTTCCGGTTTAATTTCCGTTAGCGAAAACATTTTAAAACTGAACAGTGATTTCAGTCTTCACTTGGTAACTGTAACATGACGTTTAGAATACCAAGTGTCATGTGTCTTATATGTTTGTGATATATCTTCCGTATCAAGAGAGATTTAACGTAGAATGTTACATTCCGACAAAAGTCCTTTATTTAATGCGTCGTTCTTCTCTCGCTAAATTGTCTGCCCAGTAATAAAGTGTAAAAGGTTTCTCTAATAAATAACGGTCTTATTTTCGTAGATGACCTAAGTTCATTTGGATTTATATGCTTACGCAATAATTTCGGGGTGGAGCACAGTAACTCTGATGTATTACTGAACGTAGCACTTGGCTGAAAGGGCGGTCTACTTTATGTATTTCGCTTGAGCCCCTGAAAGTAAATGCGTTCTTGACATCATTATTCTTTCTTCTTAGACCTAAAAGCTTTTAGGAGTTAGAAAAACTTGTTTCACTGTGAAGGTAGCAGCAGACATTGTTGCCGGTTCGCTTGAGTTGCAACAACGTTTGCTGCTGCACAGCAGTATTTCTATCAAGACATACTTGTTATTGGTTACAGGTAAATTAGTAACCACTTGTCATAAAATGGCATGTAATGGCTATTTACTTCTTCTGCATTTTTTCATTACTAATTAAACATTTCTGTTTTTTCCTTGGTGAAAGAACATATCTGAACAAAGTTAGGTTCCATCTGAAATATCATAAATACTTAATCATAATATCATGCTTTAATAAAACGAATAAACAAAGTGATGATATAATAATTTACTTGCAAAGTAAGATTAAATCCCTTGAATGTATTTACACTGAAGTTGAAACGGTTTCCAGACATGCGCTCGTAGGAGCCAGTAGAGATGCGTGTATTTACGAGTAAACAGATCTCTCTACTCAAATACAGTAGCGTTGCTTCCTGTGAGCGGGAACCTTCCAGATAGTTGAGTTTTGTTGGTTCTTAGTTCGCACTACATTGGTATGTTTCGTAAATAAACTTGAATCGTTTTAATGCTTACATATCCCGTTACCGCATCGTTATGAGACGTGTTATTAAGATCACAAACATTTTAGTAATTCAAACAGACTCCCTACAACAAAATATTTAACAGCGAATTTCATCTAAGTAACATCGTTCGTTTACAACATTTGATTAATTAAGAGAAGAGTAAATATAAGCGTGTTAAAAAGGAACAGACAGCGTTTAAAAGTGGCTTTTCTGGATACCAATATCAACCAATGACTTACCAATGCAATCATTTTCAAGTTTAGTTGTAGACGTCCAAACATCTACAACTAACTTTGAAAATGATTGTATTTATAACACTAATTAGTCACCGTTGATATTGATTCGTGAATATTAATTTGTTTCAAAACCGTAAGACCAATTAATAATAATGAATAAGAATACAGGCGCTTATGAATCAGATAAATTATATTTCAATATAAACGAGCTAAATTACATCATAATCATTGTCAGCCTCTAGATGTCCACTGCTGGACATAGGTCTCCCCTAATCGGCGCCACTTCTTCCGGTCCTGGGCATTCCGAATCCAGCTGCTTCCCACAGTCTTCCTCAGTTCGTCAGACTGAACTTTAATGACATTAAAACGCCATTGTTTGAATTTCCAAATAACTAAGTTTATCATAAATGTGCTATTATAATATAGAACAAAAATTAATCGTAAAATAGGCACTTCTCTTCGTATACCTTGATTAAATACAGGCATGATGTTATGTTTTTCTTAGAAACACCAAACCTTTGAGAGCTTAAGGACCCTAAACGTTTCCGGATAAACCAGCAGTTAACAAAGATAGCGGGTGTTTGTACAAACAGATCTTCTTAACTCAAATACTGCAGGGTAGGTTTGTACTTATTACAGGCTACAGGAGACTTATATTAATTATAAAGGAAAGAAAGAAAGAAAGTTTTATTCGCAGACACTGCGACATACATACAAACATATTTAAAGTACAACAACCAGAAAAAATAAGAAAGGCACGCGTAATTATTATCGAGTTAATTAGAAGTTGTTTCTCCTGGTTTGTTTTATTATCATACTCATAATATAGTCATGCGAGGTCCCTTACGGTATAGGCAGATAACACCGGGTGCCAAATGTGTCTATCATGCTTCTTCCACATCCACCACAGCACATATCACATCATTCGATCTCGTTTAGAAGTGAGGATCTTCTGGAAATTGATAACAAACATATTGACCCGTCTCATATAGGAACGTCTCATGTTTCCATATGTAAGCTGTCGTAAGTAAAAGTGAGGTTGGCTATATTTGCCGAAGAAACGATAGCGACTGGGCTAAATGATATCTTGAGTGTTAACCATGGTTTGACAAACGTAGTGTAAGGACCCTTCGGTCTAGGTTAGTTATCTACAGAAACCTATAAACAGAAACTGGATGACTGGGTATAGGACGGTGGGCTCATTAAGGACCGCCTATGTTCAGCAGTGGGATAGACTGACGATGATGATGTCCCAGCATGAGTCTACCACACCGATCAAAAATAATAATACATACATTTACAACACACGAGTGGGAGTATATAAATATTAAGAATAACGATGGTATCATATTTAAACAGAACAGCACCGTGCTTGGGGGTTTTAATAATAATAATAAATCTCGGGTGCTAGCACAGCGGAATGAAATTTCATTGTGAATAAACAGATGTTTACTTAGCTTAGCAGATACGAGTCTGCGTCTAGGCACAGACCTTGGCTGGGGTCAGGTGACCTTGTGCGAATTATACACGTATACTTATTGCTAGCTGTAAGCAATAATCATTATAATTTAGTTATGGAACTAATATATTGTTTTAAGAATTATAATATCTATATTTAAAAAAAATGTATAATCATAGTTATCATATATGTCTTAATCTCGACAGTGTGAGGCTAGGTAGCTGTTGTTTAACAAGCTGTTATATTTCGCCCAGTGCCCCACATATAAAATAATGCTACTTCAACCGACTAATACTCGTATATAGGTTAAGCTGTAATGTACGGCGTAAACTATTTAAAACATTTCATTATATTCATTGAGTGTTTAGTCCGCTTATAATATTTTTAAGCATCGGTTATACTCTGAAATAATTGTACATTTATTTATGAACGTGACATAAATAATTGTAGATAACTTTATTGCTTATTAATATACCTTTAGTATTCGGGTCCTGAAAATCATGCATTGAATCTTCAAGTAAGCACAACGTGTCTGTTTAAGACTTTATATCGCGTTTTATAGGGGTTTAGAGCGGACAGCGGGACGTTGTTTACTGAGGGCGGGCCGTTATCCGCAGACACAGCTTGCGAATATATAATAATGTGGCCCAACGAAGCATTTCTCGAAATATATTATAACGTAGTATTAAAGCTGTGATAAAACAATATATATGTGTGCGTGTAAGTATTTATCTATGTGTATCACTATTGGTGCGTCTGTGTGCATGTGTGTAGGCGTGTTAAAGGTGTACGTGTGAGTGAGGGCGCAAACTCGTGGGCGTGGGCGGTTGGAACGGAAGAGCGTAGATGGGTGGGCACGTATCCATGGGTTTTACTTGATTACATTACATAGATTTGATTTGATCTTCCTTGTCGTATTATTCTTATAATAACAATCCCCCTAGTGAGTTAATTATTTTACTAGCAAATTGATATGGCGGTCTGAAGACTGTGGGTGTCGGTCCATGTGTACATTAAAGCCGATTGTCTCACTCCCGGGAGTGGCAATGAGATTGTGAACAAGTTCGTATAGATCGACTACTAAATGCACTCATGTGAATACGTACTAACTAGTAACAGTCATAATGTCCTGTTAACAATTAGTACTACCTTATGTTAATAAAGATTACTGGTTACTACCAGTCCTCTTCCAACAGTCTTGTTCGAGGTCAGAGTATGATGAGCAATGAATGTATCGGAGAAGGTGAGAGTCTTTATAAATAAATCTACATTTGATATATATGATGTCTATTGTTTAAAAAATGTATTGGTATTGTGCCGTATAAACCTTCTTTGGAAAATATTATACAAGTTGAACGATAGAAGGTAATAAATAAAGTTCAATGTTATCTTTATGTTACGTAATTTTTTTTGTGTTCATAAATTTATCGCGATACAAAAATAGACAGATGATTTATGTTTCAGATTCCGCACTTTGTTATCTTTTCTGATTTCGCTTATTGATTTGTAACGAAGACGAGATGAACCAATTTCCACCCGAATCAATCATTTCCGTCGAACTGTAGTGGAGTCGTGAAAGGGTTCGAATAAATAATGAATCAAAGCAGGATAACTGTACAACTCAACTTACGGCTTGCGACTATGGCTTGCGACTGCGGCATGCGGCTGCGGCTTGCGGTTGCGGTTGCGGCTTGCGGCTGCGGCTTGCGGCTTGCGGCTTGCGGCTGCGGCTTAAGATTGTGGGTAAAGAACGACTACGTACAAATAATGATTAAATCCAATACAAGTATTGTAACTTGTGCAGCTGACGCTATATATGCCCTTGCAGACTGGAATTTCATCATGGCACGACTGCTGAAATTTTGTTATTAATATAAAATCGCGAGTCGCATTTGACGCAATCCGCATACCGCATTTGCAAGCAACGCTTAGCGATGGACAAGAAGAAAATTTTCGTCAAAACGATATCGGATACAAGTGACAACGCCGTGACTGAATAAATAATAGGGTTAGGTTCTTCGTGCACTACGCTTGTAAAGCGAATAATGTATTAGCAACAAGCTCTCAAAAGTAAAGCTCGTAATGACTATAGTTCGAATAAATCAAATTGCTTCGTTGGTCGAGGGGTTGCAAACGCGACGGCTGCTCGAGAGGTTTTGAGTTCGATCCTATGGTCACTTCAAGCAGTACTAACAGAAATACTTTGCCGGTGTTTCCTGACATTGTAAAACGTAAAATTATGACTTAAAATTGCTTCCCTAACTGGTATTTTCTTACACGAAATTGTGTTATAAGATTGCGATCTGTCGCTGCTCTACCCCTACTGTATAAAGTCAAGCGTTGGCAGTCTGTTTACTTAGGTTTCTTTTCACGCCAATTTTTCGATACAATTTTTTGATATGCAAAGCGAATTCACAGGTAAAGTGCAAAAGAAAACAAAATAGTAAAATATGGTGGAACATCGTGCTACATCCTAGGTGTATTAGGTAGGATTGCAGCCAAATGCGAGCCTATTTTAACATTTAAAAAAAATGTTATTTTTCAATTTGCAAATAATTTTTTACCTATACTACATCTATATAGGCTGATAATAAATTTTTGGCTCAGTGAATTAGCGATTAATGAGGATGCTTCGGATTCGCATCGTGTGTAAGAGGCTTTATTTTACAATTCTATGCAAATACACAAAGAGAATTGGAGTGAAGTTTCGGGTTTTCGTTTGCCAACAGCTTAGTTTATTTGTTTTTAATGCTAATAGCGGAAAAGGTTGGGCTATTTTAGGTAAACGTTATTTTATAAAATTGATAACATTAAAGACGCGTATTTTAAAAGTAAATTATGAAAGAACTAATTCATTACATTAGCTGGAGAAGTTTGATAATTTCTAGCTTTAGCATGTTGCAGTTGTAAATATCAAAAACATAAATTAAAAAAAAAATAATAATTTTAAATTTCCAATCAGAAGATCGCTGGACTTAGGAAGCCTAGAAGTAAGCAATGGCGTTATTAAAGTACCGTTCATTCAGCAGTGGACCTCCGAAAGCTAATGAATGGATTGATGATAATCGGTCCATAGGAAGTTAATTCCTCCGCCAGTATTCTGTTTGTTTTATTAAATACGCATGTTACATAATTATACACATACAGGGTAATAGCTTTAAAAGCATATAGACCAAAATTATTGCCATCAACAAACTCCACAATTCAAATAACACTATGTGAAAAGAAACTTATATAATATTATTTAATTTTTTAACAGTAAGGTAATATTAAAAAAATTAATACAATTTCATAAAATTCAAAGGTAATTTTGTATTTCAAGCATCTGAAATGAATGCGCTTAGAAATATAAAATACGAGAAGCACCTACAAATGAATGATGATGAAACAAAGTAAGAGAAAGTGTAACAGAATCTTAAAAGGAAATGCATGCTCTTGTACATCGGCAAGACAAAAAGAATCAGGCATTAGGAATATTTAAATTCTATTTTATTCCTGTTTCTTCTCGAGGAAACCTAAAAAGTTCCCCTTTCATTTGTTATTTAACTCTTTCAGAGGATGACTTGAACAAAGTTTCGAAGCAGTTTTGTCTTTGAAAATTGAAAATTCGTGATGTATCCGTCATAACGCTACATTGTGAAAAAATAAAATAATAACAAAACCACAACGATAATATATGATCATTATTCTTACTTGAAATTTTTCGGGTAAACATTATTTAGTGCATTGTTGCTTAAAAACTTACTGACGTGTGATCGCGAGCTGTGTGGTATAAGAAGTAATTGTTAAATTCCACGTGTTATATACCATATAGTATTTCTAATGAAATTTAAATGTGATATTTCTAAACAATGGCAGGTAGCTTTCGATGTATTGTAAATGATCAACTTACTATATATTGTAAGCTTGGTATCAACATGGCTATCGAGGTTTCGATGCATTGTGTTGAACTTACAATACGAGTTAAGTTAGGTATCATCATCGGCATCTAGGTTACGATGTATTGTAAATGTTAAAGTTACTCGTACAATACATCGCAAGCTTGCTGTCGACATAGATAACGCGGTTCAGAATCGTACTTAATGAAACTCGGTTGCTTAGTTGAGCGGTCAGTCGTATTTCAGTGATAAAATCGCGATGTTACACTGCCAACATTACGCCGAGATTTAGGACGGTTTTACATTGTTCCAAGAGGTTTGTTGTAAAGCCGATAACGCATTGGCGCCTCGTATATTATCACTATTGTTCGTAGTGTAGAATTTGTGTGTGGAATACGGATTTTTGGTTACCTGTCGTATCCCGGAACTATGTTCTGTAGCCTTTTTAAAAAATCTTGACATCGTCATAATCAATAAGTTTTCCATGGTTCCAATGTTGGAAGCAACCCTCCTTTAAAAATGCAAAGGCTAAACTCCTTTGTTTATCATGTTGTCCAAGCATAGTTTGACAAATATTACAAATGTTGCTGAACATTTTGGAGACTCTTAAAATTCGTAGATTTTGTCTTGATAATATGATGAAGTTTAAAAAAGGGTTGATGATGCTCATAATGAAAACGTATGCGTAGACAGAACTGTCGTGATTTTGCTAGTGAAGCGTTGTTAGAAAGATCTTTCTAGCATATTTCGAAACGTAGGTATGAAAACATTCCTTTCTGGTTGGCAGAACATGATTTTTCGACAAGAAATATACTCATCCATCACATGGTTTGGTTGGGCTTTCAAACATAGCGCCTGCGTTCAATAGGCGGAACTATATCGACTGAATATGGACACAAAACTGTGTCATATAGACCCGAACATTTTGTGCTGACGTTGCTTTTCTCTGCACTTTACTTGAAATATAAAAAAAGACGCGTAATAGAAAACATTAACAGTAGCTGTATTATGTTTTATTATATGATGTCTTGAAATTTTATTACAGCTAGTTTTGTGCCAATTAACAGTATTTATTTGGTGTGTATATAATGATTCTTACGCTTATGATATGGCTACGAAGTTATATGCATTGTTGTAAATATTTGTAATAGATATTTGTCTCATATATGTATTTGTAAGGCATATTAAGTATAATTATGAAAATACACTAAGCAAAATAATCAACTAATAATTATGTATCTACTTCTAAAACAAAGTAATAAAACCGACGCTGAAATTAGTAACAGTTATGCCAGAAGAACTAACACAATAGATCCTCGTTAGAAATATTAGGTAAGATATTGATATATACGAATACGAAAGACAAGCAAACACAAGTTGTTTTTATATTACAATTCAATCACCATCATCTATCAATATTTAACAATATAGTATGTTCAAAACGGTGTCAATTTTAAATTCTTCTTTATTAATACTCTTATTTAATGAATCTGAACAGTGCGCGCATTTTTATAGCATCGTACACATATTTACTCGAATATATGTACTTGTTACATTTCCGTGTAAATGACGATGGTATAGGCCAAAAATTAGATTCATCATTCATCAACTTTAATAACTTCATCATTAATTAACTTGAATGGATTTCATTTAATGCGCTTGTTTGAAACATGTATGCCCATTAATAGTCTTTTTACATTACGTAGCATAAATTCAATGTTGTAAAAAGGTACTTTTCGTCCCTTCAACTGTTGGAAATTAATTCTCCTGTGAATTATTTCTTACGCGCTGTAGCAAATGGTACAAAATCATAAAACCCTTCCTCAAGGCCGGCCTTGAATGTTCCCGGGAACATTGCCACTTTTACTGCCTGGTGGACCCTCGTTTGTTTTTTCCGCTTATACCCTCAGTACAACTTGTTATTCTATTTCGTTTATGATATTGGAAATACTATATAGTTAAACAGTTTTACTAAGTATTTTATCATATACAGATTTGAAATAACAATTTAATGTGACTGCACACATAAGCACCCACTGTGTGCGACGATGTCATAAAATGTGCTTCTTTGTATGTATGCTTGTTCGTCTACAATATTCTACAATACGGTAGTAGTTCATCTATGAGAAGCGTCAAGTAATATACTGAGCGTAAATAGAAAATTTAATGTCTAGGTAGAAATTACCAGCATGTTCTATCACATCACAAATGCTTGTGGTATACATATAACTAAATTATTTTCGTGAAAAAGCGAAACAATGCTTATAACGTTAATAACAGCATTTCCAACAATAACACAATCGACCCTATTGTCCATGAAATTACTGTGCAGTGCAGGTCAACCAAGGATGTTGCCAATATTGGACGCTTACAGTTTTTAAGGGAGGGTTGAGTAACAGTAAAAAATATTTGCATTTTTCCAAACAATAGCTAATAAGTCAACACAAAACTGTTCTTATTAAATTTGTTTTAAGGGTCTATCAGTGATTAACATCGAGGATTTCCAAGTCCCATTGGGCAGATTATGAATGGGTACATAGTTCCTTAATACAATTCACCATGATCACCATGATAAGTTCTAGTGTTTGTATAGTGAAACGAAGACACTATAAAATATATGCCATGATTTAAATTGAAACAAAATGTATTAACAGTAACCGCAGACAGCTGCGAGCTTGTAATATGCAAAGAGGCGGTGGTAATGGCACTTATAGCGTTGTTAATGAAGCGCTAGCTTAGTAAGCCAGTTGTACTAATAGTAAGATTGTCTTCCTAACGAAACGATAAAGAAAAGAAAGACATTTGTAAATTAAGAAATTATATTTTTCAGAAGAATATAAGCGATCAGTATATATTTACAGTAGATTTTCCTTCTGTTAATGAAAAAGATCCCTACCAAAAATTGATGCAATTATGGAAGATTATGGATCTGTACGTACCTTGTGCCAAATAAAAAAGAATGTAAATCAAGACAAAACAGCACAGATATCGTATCTTGTATACAATCAAAGAGTAAAGTGGAACAAGCTGTGACCGCATACCAGAGCGAGCTCGTAACATGCAAATGGGCGGTGGCCAAACGGCTTAAATCCATGTTAATTAAACGTTGATTTGACAGACAGTCAGTTTCCTACCTTCGATACTGAAGGTGTATATCCCTTAGTCCAAACAGCAGGGGGCAATTTTGAGTGTCGGCCGTATGATTTGAAATTGCATAGCGAGTATAGGGGCAGTGACTACGTGGGAATCGTCTGGGCTATGTTAGGTGACGATTCGCACAAGTCGTTCAGATATCAAGCCTTGATATGAAGGTCTGGCTATTGCTAAAGCGTTTGAGTGGATGTGTCATATTCCATTCAATGTGACCTTCTAATGGTGCTCCCAAAAGGTACAATTCATGCAAGCAATTCGTCCTGCATATCAATGACGTTACAGACTCTGGTCTCGATAATTTGTGGAACAATTAAGGAAAAATCAAAGAGGAGTAACTTAGAGATAAATGGTATGTTCTACTTTTGCAATAACAGGGTAGTCACCAATGTATCACAGGCTTTGAATAACATTTCTCTGCGCATATTTCGTGGATTTTTTTTATCACACCCTTAATAAGTTGATAAATAAGTAAATACGTAAATTTGTCGGTAAATACTGGATCCAACTACAAATAAATTAGGCGTATAATTCGCTTTATTAGTAAGTAATAGATTGCTTCTGACAAGTAAAACAATAAGCTTTATCTCTAAATATACTAAGGGTAAATGTTAAGAAATTTCCAGACGCTTTCTAGTATTCTGTGAAACTGGAAGCTAGTTTTCAACTGATTCAATTCAGTTCAAACTAGTTTCACATCAGAATTATAGAAGCAATTCCTTTGAAAACAATTTGTGACAATTCAAGTATGAACGTGCGTCCTTTATTTCATTAAGTTTAAAGAGTTACTTTGTGAGCGTTCTGAACGTTCCATTTGTCTATGTTCGTTTTATTTTAAACTAGCTGAAACCTGTTTGAAACTTTAAATTCAATGACAATTTTAACACAACGCAGTAGTTCTCTTTTGCTTTGTTGAATTTACTCATACTTCTTCGTCACTGTTACGCAAACAATGGTTTTAACAATTTTCTTTTCTCGCTGCTCATCTTTGCATACAAATAGAAGACACAGATCTTTCCACACAAGTGGGAAAAACAGTGCATTTCGTGCAACTTTGGTAAAGGGTTCGTGTAAATACTGTTTATTGGCCATGTTTCACTACGAACATACATTTATTCAAATGAATGTATCCATTAATATAATCAACTACAGCTATATATAAATGCTTGTTATAGTAATTTTGCAAAACAATTACATAACATACACCGCGATATGCATATTATTAGAACAGAATTTGAAAATGAAAGTGTAACCACATATCAATTAATATTTAATATCTGTAACGCATAACATTTTAATGTGTGACTGAAAATTCTATTGTACAAAAAAGTATATATTGTAAGCTCCTTACGCGGAACAAGCGAATATCAGTATTACAACTTTAAGCATGTTTTATTTCATCGTACATGAAAATCCACGCAGAAATGTAACGAGCAACATTTTCAGCTTCACAAATTTGTGAAACGTCGCTCGTAGCAACAGTTTCTACAAGTTATCCTTCCCATCTCGTCATTTGTTTTAATTATGCGCTGCAATTTTAAAAGTTTTAATGAATGAATAATGATTTCAATTATACAAATAAGCAAGGAGCAGTTGCGAAAATAATTTATATTTTATCCGTTGGAACGATTACCGAGCAAACCTTCTCTTTTCTCTTCTACTTTCAGCAAATTGAGTTTGTCGTGTTGAGTATCATTTAATGTATGAATAGGAGTCTGTATAATTATACTGCCTTGGATAGGTGATGGATAAGTTTAGAGGCTTTTGTTGTATGCGTAAAACTCAGGTTAGGGAATACAATGCCTGGAACTTATTACAGGTCCCGTACCTACTGGGCATAGATTTGTCTTTTAACAAAAGGAGGATCTGTTAAGAGTACTATACATGTTTTTGAGGTCGAGACTTATAAAGAGTTACATAAAATTAAGATATAAAAAAACCAAAATTTAATCAAAAGTCAAAAAACACAGTTGATAGTAATTACAATTTTTTTTCATACCGCTTAGGTTTCCAAAATCGATGTTGTTATATATTAGAATATAAATGAATTATTGTCATAGGTTTTTCTTAGGGCACAGCTTATACATGTAGTCAATTTTTTAAACAATTGATCACGTATATTATTGGTTTGAGCGAAATTAGAAAAAACAATAACTTCGGAGGAATGAGTTTTAAAATATTCGAAAAAAAAATTAACTTGCCATACCACTGAGATCCATTTTACAACTTTTTTTCTGACATTTTAAATATTATCCACTTTGAAACTGCCAGCGGAGGAAATGGTCGTTGATCTTGCCGAATTTTAATTTAACTTATAATAAGTTGAGAAAGTCAACAAATTTCAGAAAGGTTAAAAATTTTAACTGTAGAGATTTGGTTGTGGGTCAGAATTAGCTTAGTAAATATCTCTATGGGTTAAAAATTAAATTGTTTTATGCATTATTATAAAGCCGACATTCCATTACATACTTAGTTTTCTATGTGCATATTTCATTGAAAGAAACCGCAACTAGAACATATCTAGTAGTTTTTAGGATCATTTGTTTTAATTTTATAATAATCGTTTTGTTTATATCCTTGCTACATCTTTTGATAACTGATTTTGTTAAAGAAATCGTACGCTGTAAAAACCTTCACAATTGTTTGGATAATAACAGGATTTAATTGCAATTTCTGATCTTTTATCCTTTTATGTTATTATTACGTTTTTGTAAATTGACCGAAAGATTGGGCCGTGACTTTAAGATGACTTAAACATTGAAAAACGTGGGTTGTCAAATCCTACCAATTTACGCATTTATAGAAATTTGATATTTTAGCAGATTTTTTTTCTATTTATATCTTGGATGCACTTTTGGCAAAGGCAATTCCTATTGTAGGTAACGTGCTGAAAAAGTGCGTTTACTCCAAATTTGTCAAACATTAAGCTTGTATAAATGCAAAACTTATACGACTGAACAGATAAGCCACCTGTTATAATTTAAAAAACCATTGTAAAAATTCGTCATATATCAGGTGTAAGAAGTTGGCAGTTAGATTTTAATATAATTACAATCACATCAACCTAAATTATTTTATTGTTTGATACGCTACGCTGAGCTTATCCAACCAACCAACCGCTATCAGGAAGTATCTCAGGATCATCACTGCAACGAACAAGAACACTTTACAATAGTGTAAGAATTATGGTAGTTTTAACCTATGATAAGAAAATAATTAATGATTGAAGCATTACACTTTCATACCAGCTTACTTTCTCATTTTATCCCAAAATGCAAACCGTCAAATTTATTTCCATAACGCTTAAATAATACGCGGAAGAAAGCATATTCACCACATTCCCCCATAAATAGGCGGGCAAAAATACACGGGCAAATACAAAGTTACCGAGGCTTCCATTGTTTTCCGCTGCTCATGGGAATTTTTTATTTAAATTCCTCATTTTCGTAACTCTTTCTCTTTTTC
>DWMG01001575.1:0-14912 GCA_018244855.1 Elbella merops
AATTTTTAAAATATAACGAACAATATTTTTAGCCTTATATCTAAATGATCGGTAACACAACACTGAGTCACAACTACACAGTTTTAACAACGATTTATACTTAAATTAGTTCACGAACAAATATTTTAATTACCGTCTAAACCATATACAAAGGCATATACATAGACAAAGGTATTAAAGGTGAATTTGTAACTACAAAAGATTCGAATAAAAATAAAATTAATCATCCTACAAACAATTAAAATTATGCTATTCTACGATAGGTTTTGTATGTAAATTTTAATTAGATGAATAACTAATTTCATGTGTATCATATCATAAAAATACACTAGATGTTATTCCAAGCACACCACAAGAAATTATAAAATGCCATTGTCTATGAACAGAGCTCGTAAAGGGACGTATGTACACACAAGACAGAAAATAAGGATAAAATAGAACACGAGACATAAATATCATGTCTAAATTCATGATTTTTGTTAGACTTTGTGGCAAACTATTGAAGACTTTTTCAGGTGCTATATGCCAATAGCAGATTTAGATACAATGTTACCTCGTAAACAATCCTTTGGTGTTTCAAGCAGTCTTCTCCACCACGATGCAATTGACAAATTAGCCGAGGTTTAACTTACTAGAATCATGGCTGTCTCCTTGGTCAAGTGTGACTTCTAATCCATAGGTCCAAAGTTCGATCGTTCGATCGTAAATGCACTATTGAGTTATCTAGCATGAAATACTCAGTTGTAGCATGGAGGCTGGTTATGTGCCCGGTATATAGCAATAGGCTCACATTCTAATAAACAGTAAGATGTATAATAAAAGTGGTGACACATGAGTGTCCTACACTCCTCTGCCCACCCATTTGGGGAAATACACGTTTTAAATTATAGTGTAGATAAAAATTCCAAATATTGCTTGATATCTATTAGCACATTATTTTACGCATTGAAAGGTACATTGTATTTTTTTTTGTTTTGGTTCATGTTCAATCTAACAAAAATCATGTCTCAGAAAGAGTATGTCATGTCTCAGTCTCGAAGATTTTTAATAAGCGTGCATTACTGAAGAATTTTTATATATTCTAATGTTTAAGATAAATAAGTACATATATTTGATAGACAATTCTGGAAATATAGATAAATCACGTAATTTCGCAGCTTAGTAACTACCTATATACATAAAATTTGAAAACATAATGAATTTATGAACATATAAACTTATTTCAAATATCCGTAGATTGTATTGGGGTGTAGAAACTGATTGTTAATAAATACAATTTTTTTTTATAGTTCTATACATACAAACTTGGAAAATCATAATATTAAGTTGCATAAAATTAAGTTGTATTTTTAATAACGTAATGAAAAAACAATATTTTTGGCTTGTTGTCACGTGACACCGAACACCAATCGCAGCGCAATTGGAATTATTTTCTGGAGGTGTGTTTCGATATACACTGCGAGCACTGTTCAGTGCTCTTACTGGGGATAAATTGGTTCCATTATGGACCACCTATACACTAAATATATAAATCGCCACAATTTTTCCACTGTGAGCACTGGCTTTTTCGAGGTAAGGCGCTCGCAGTCCTTTGACCACATGATCGACAGCGTCCAGAAATTTGATGGCTTGCACTATTGATAATAATAATTATTTGAATATTGTTATTCAAACTGGCATAAAGTTATAATACAAACATGGAAAATTTAAAGAAATTGTGTTTATTGCAGTGTAAAACCAATAGCGCCAAAAAGTGAGTGTCAATATACTGGACTGCGTTCCGTTTTAAACAGTAACCAGTTCAACTAACTTTAAAGGAACGGCTTCACAGTATACTAAATTAACGTCACACCTTACAGTGCTCGCAGTGTATATAGGAATACGCCAGTAAACTGTGATATTTGGTCTAAAAATTCATAAAATTCGCGAATTATGTACGATTCTAAAAATAATAAATGTCTCATATAGATAAAAACATAATTACAAAAGAGCTCTTGAGCTCTTGAGCTTTGAGTATATATATACTCAAATATTTTTTCAAATATATACATATCAACAAATACACCTCTATCGATTGAAATAGATTTCTGAAAACTGTCTTCACCCCTATTAGTAAATAAACATTTAAATAACAATTTATGACATAATTTCTTAATTTCTATAAACAGATTTTATGATACGTAAAAGTGCGATTTTTATTTTAACCTTCAAACTAAATAAGAAAATCTTTATGAAAGATGTTTTTCGCAATACGGTATTATAACCAAACTGTATGAAAGATTATTTTCGAAATAAGGTATTAAAACCAAGATCTCACAACGCAATCTTAGATTTGATATTTAACCTCTTATGGTAAGTCTACGAGTACACCGACAGTATTATGGCTTAAAAGACGCTACTATCTCCATAAATTAATGTGAGAAAAATATTATTATATATCCTGATTCACGTACCATACATATGTATAATGTATATGTTGAAGGTTTCGTATTTTCACTCGTGTATTTTGTATTTATATTAAAGACTTCTGCGATTATTTTGATAGCTAGCTCAAAGCCTTTTGGTGTTATCTGTAACTCTGTGTTCCTATTTACTTAAATTCTGGATTTATATGCCAAAGCGACTGTTCGAAACTTTTAGAACGTGATTCAGAAACAAGCAGCGCCATCTGTTATTGATTATTAGAGAACAATTACGTAGTCAATCACACAAACAATAATAATTGGTAATAGCAAACTTATAAGAATCATTTGAAAATATTATACTTTTTCTATAAAGTGCAATCTACTTCTAGTTCTTATGTGAGTTATTCTATCTTGAGTTTACTTGTCAATATTATTGATTGTTTCCAACACTATCTTATTCATACATGGTAACGGGAAATGAATCTTGTTTAAATAACTTACTAGTATATATCTACGTAGGTATAAATAACACGTACTTTTTTGCTTCGTAACTGTCAATATAGATTTGTGCAGGTACTCGAGGAAGATGAATAGTTTTATCAAAATAAATTTATGCTAATTTCCGGTCTTGTTTAGGTCAATATTTGTTAAACAATTACTGTGTAATTTTTAGTAAAACGTTCAACTAACAGCTTTAATATCATATCTATAGCTTGTAAACTTTTACTGAAATCTTCCTTGCTAAAAAATATTGTAAATCAATCTTTATTTTTACTTTTTCGTATATCAACGTACGATTTAACTTGTAAGACCAGAGATAAAAGGAAGGCGACACTTTCACACCTGTGGCGAATTAAGACTGCTTACGGCTGTCAACATCCCTTTATCAATATCAGTCAGCTAGAAAATAAAATTCAAATAAATATGTACATCAACTCGAATGAGACGATTAAGATTACATAGGACGATCAAACACACAATGTTGCTATTCCAAATAATGACGAAAAACATCGAAGGAAGGTTAATAGACTCTGAAATATTTAAACGTAACTAGATTTTCTTTTTATGATTTTTTAACAATATACAATTTAACAATGATATATGTATGGAAAGGAATAAAAGTAAATGTTATTGGCCTAATATATTTAGATAGATACAGTTTTTTAAAATTCCCATATCTTTGGTAACAATTGGGTAACGAATTCGACCCGGATAAAACAACATGCACTGAAGGAGGCAGTTCAGTACTCCCAATTTGTCACCCGTAATGAGTTGGAAGTTGCCCTATGGGCTTCATGCTCCTACGGGCCCAGTCATTTACAATAAATTGCCTCTGCCATTAGAGTAAATAATAATTAAGATATACAGTTTTTTACTCCAAATGTTGCAAGCACACTAACATTTCCCAACAAAACAGAAAAATTCAATCCAGTGTTGCCTACAACAGATTTATTATTGAATATACCAACCATTTACTTTCATTCCTTCCTCATAAAGTGCTGTTCGATAAAACAAGTGCCTACATATTTTTAATTTTATATTACTTCTACTGCGTTATATTTCACTCAATATTTATATTCTTTGTTTATTACTTAATTGACGAAATATAGAAATGTATTTTGGCAGTTGAGAGACGTTATGTGGACATAATATTATTTGTTTTTTTTTTTAAATATTGGAATTAACATTCATTTATTTGCTACTTATTTCATAAATGCCTCAAGGACGAGTTCTCATTTAAGACCCACTATATTAATACGAATACCGTAACCATAATACCATTTTTACTTTATCTAAAACCTTTCTTTACATCTAATGAAAGTCAGTCCTCGAGGCTAAAACGCCATTCGCACTGCTCCCGATTCTCGCGAGGCGTTTCGTTACTGGAACATGCCCTTATGCATACATAATTACAATCTAACAGCAACACATAATGGATATCACGATACAAGCGTATTTCATCGACAAATATATAGTTAATATATTATATTTAACGATAAATGTAGGTAAGGACATAATGTTTCCATATTATTATAATAATAATATTTCTCACATATACAACGTATATATATCTCTCTCACAAAATTAATTTAATTTATAAAGCGTATTGGTTTAAGGATACTATTCTAGGCATGGTATGGATAAAGTGATTAAGAAGAATAATAAACAAGAAAAAATTCTTAATGGCCATATGATAACATAACATGATTTTGCCAAATCACGAATGAAAAAAATTCCTCAATCTCCTTGCGAAAATAAAATGCCACCACAATTAAATTCTGTCACCGATTAAATTATGTCAAAATTATATGCCATAATCTTAGATTCCTTTACGCATTTCATACCGTATAAGCCAGCAATATCTCTCAGCCAAAGATATATTTTTGACATCATGTTTTTTACTCATAGTAAATATGCAGACGGGCTGTCTAGACGGCGCTTAATGTCTGCCGTGTAAGACACAACATTAAACGAGATGTCATTAATTTGCCGGCTCTACAAGAGAATAATAATCATTTTCTTTTAAATTACAGCTCAGTAAATATTTTTACAAACTAAGCATTAATAATTTGAAAAAACAGATTTCAACGATACTGGCTCATGATTGATATTAGCGTAATCGACGCAACTGACCTATGGATAATGTATGACAGAGTGGTAGTTGTGAGGGACGCGCTTAATAAATTGATTATTAAATGTACTTTATTGGTGTCTAGTAATGCCCTTCACCAGTATTATGACAATTTTAGTCGAACCGTCGTGGCGTGATATGTTTACTCTAGTTTTCGACCCGCTTCCAAATTTCTCTTATTTCACTGTATCCCGAGCAATTCAATTTTTAAAGTTCAACTCAACCTCAATCAACATTGTCTGATCACTTTATCCGTAACATAAGTACTACAATATTATAGATATGGACATTCCATTAATCTCTTTAATTTTTATATCTTTCATAAATTCTTTTCTATATCATTGCTTTCTTTACTCTCACTATAGGGAAAATATTAATTTTATACTACAAAAAATATTTTTATTAATTTATCCTTTGTTTATTAAAAATAACGGTAGTGATTGATAGCTTAATAAAAATAGTCGTTAAATTACCTATTCTTTAAATATGTGGCGCCATCTCTTAGAGAATAATGAAAGATTATTACAGAAAAATCCATCTGGCGTGATAGAGGCTCAAAATAATGATAATATTTTGTGTAAGTGGTAAATCAAAATCCAACATTCAGGATGCCGTGTGGTGTAGATTATGAACGAAAGAAATCCAATAGAGATTTTAACGGGAGAGGCTTAAAATATTTTTTCATTAGGTACACTAGAAACTTCATTGCCTATTCTTTACAAGAAAACAAAATAAACGTGTAAATTTTAACAAATACTCGAGGATTTTCTTTCATTTTACTAACAATTTACCGTCACTATAAAACTATACACACACCTCGACTTATTCTGTTATTTAATCGATATTTTTAACAAAACATTCGAAATTACAGGAATGGTAAATGTCAAATTTATTGATGTCTACTGTCAATTAATAACATCATATTTATATTTTATTTTAAATGACTACACCAAAATGTTAATGATGATTTTTCTCACTAAATCATTTGGCGGAAGGATATGAATGACAATAAATTTTTAGCCAGAAAACGGCGGATCCTGCATTTTGATTTCCCAAAAGTAAATATTTGTTAACAAATAATATATAAGTTTTAGAATCTATATACGACTATTTCGTTCCATTTCTACTAAAAGTTACTCTTTTTTTATCCATTATACGTTAATTTTTAATATGTATGCTTTGTGAAACAATTTTTATCCTCTATCTATGTAATTAAAAAGGAAACTTTTGAAAATTTCCGGTAGCCTTCATATCAATTTTACGTCATTTTCCGCTAATTGCATTATTATATTAGAACTCATAATTTTTTTTATTTATAACAGTATATGTTAAAGACAAAAATATGGCCCTTTTTTAATATTTTGTAAAGTCCTATTTTATGGCGAGCATTCAATATTTATAGAAAGTAAATGTTTAGCTTGTAAACGTAAAATTACGTGTAGTTACAGCTCGACAAACATTAGTGCCAACAAATGAAACCAATGGTCCGATATACATATGTCGTACAAAAGTGTACTATATTCACTTTGAAAATGTATTGGAACCAATCATAGCGTATTGGTTCAAATATTGGACACATTTATCTTTCCACTTCTAATGGACCTGTCTGCAATTTTCTTGCCGTAAAGTTATTTTGAGCACAGGTGTTCTAGGTGGCTTTGCGTTAGATGAGATAGCGTTTCTTCTACATTCTGCTTGTTGTTGAAAGCTTGGTGTCAAACCCAGATCATGTTACAGTAATTACCATAAACATCAGGATTGGCATCAGTGTAAAAGAGATCAAATACTTTTTAAATACGGTTGCCAACATTTTGAATGAACAGCTAGTTGGCATAGCGTTTGGTTTAATAGTTGCTTAATTTGTTAAACGCTGGATGTAGCTTGCTGGCTGCTGTGGTCGGACAGTACCGAAGCGAGATCCGAGTCGCGTAGAGTTGGCGGTGTTCCGAAGGGGAAGTCCTGTAAGTGATAAATACTATGCGGTTAGTTTATTCCATGGTGGACAGATTTATAACGGAGTAAGAAGTACGAAATCTATAAACTCAAAGTTTACAGCCTCTGATTGACTGCAGACAAGACCTTAATATAGCATTCAATAAGATATTCAGTAGCGGATATGATAAGAACATCTGTTCTACTTAGGTGAATCATCACCTATCAAGTTGACGCAAGAAGAACATCAGGTTGGCTGCAATTGCGAGGAGGTGGCAGCAATTGGAGCAAAGGTTTGTACATTCTTTTATTAGCGTTAAACTCTAAAATAGAGTAATAAACTTATACATTATTCTCTCACAAAGAGATAATATTATTAAATAAGATAATATTAAGGTAGGATATTGTGCACGAACTATTCTTAGTGAAAGACTAGTACCTGAAGTACAGGACTCGTACCTATAGGACGGGACTCGTACCTATAGGACAGGACTCGTACCTATAGTACAGGACATCAGTATCCTATCATGGAACAAACAACAAGAAAACAAGGAAGAGCATAAAAACACACATACATAATCGAGTTCGTCCCGGTACCTGTGTAGGCAGCGAGCGGGGCGCAGGCGGCGCAGGAGGCGCGGGGGGCGGGGCGCGGGGAGCACGCGGCGACGCGCACTCCGCACATTCTGCGCCCGCCGCTCCACGCGAGCGTCGAGACCACGACTCTGGCATGCAGCTGGAAATGTTCACGCTCTCATGTTTGCAAATGGATCTGCTAATAATACATTGCATCTGCACTAGATGACGCCACTAACATAAAGAGTTTATCTGTTGAGCGCTACGTGAAGATACTGGGACACCGAATAATAGCAAGAAGTATGTATATTACACGTTCCGTGTCTCAAGATAGATATTCAGTATTTCTTGTGGGGTTAGATATACTATATGATATAAGCACTAAGGAGTGAACATGAATAGTTCCCAATGATACTGAAATTTTAAAATGTTCGTTCAGTTCGTAGTAACTCGTAACTCGTAAGTATAGTGAAATCGTAAAAATTTTGAGCGTTTAACAAGGAAAAAATAATACAAGTTCTACATGAATGTAATATATAGAGTTTTGCCATTAGGCGTATACGTGCTGAAAATATTCTACGTACTTACTGTATTGTCTTATACGTGTGTCTACGTGGTGGAAATATTATATAAGTCATTTATGTGTTTTAGAGGGTAAGGGTGATGAGTGTAATATGAGCGTGTAAGTAAGCGTGTGCGTAGCTTGCAACTAACGCGAGGTGTACGATGTGGGCGCACGGCAGCGACGCGAGCGGCTCGGGCCGGTCGGCCAGTGGCTCGCGGCAGCGCGCGCACGCGGGCGCGGCCCACGCCGCCGCCGCGCGCTTCTGCCGCGCCGCCGCCTTGTTGTCGCCCAGCGCGGTGTAAATCTCCGCCAGCCGGAGCCGGACTCGTCCCACCAGCATCTATCCATTTAAATGCATTGTAAGCACTAGCTTCATAAAAAACATTACAATATTGGAACAGCTCATAAACAAAATATTATTCTATTTCGTATTAAGTACCCAATTTTGAGAGCAATCAGACATGTTTTGTTATATAGAAGGTCTGTGGGAACAAAAGCTGTGTGCCTACCTACTACATCTTTCGATTTGTAACAAAACAGAGTTATTACTATTCTAAGAATACGACTACAAGCATTGGTAAAAGAAAACAGCTGAACAATAAATTCGACCGAACTTTGTACACGAAGGTTCTTCTTAGGTGCCTTCAAAATTTGTATTGCCTCTGTTGTATCTTTTTGATGTACAATAAAGAATTATTGTATTGTATTGATTCTAGTACCCTCAAAAATTTCCTGTTTTACTGAAACACGCCTTATAATGCTTGGTGGATTATTTTAGTAATAATTTTTTGAAACTATCCTCACCTTGGAGCCTACAGATGTAGCGACTTCTAGGAGTCGAGTATTAAACTCCAGAGGTCGACAGTTACATATTCTGCCCTGCAGCCGGAGAACCTCCAGGCATCTTGCGGCGCCATCCATAGCTTCCATCTGAGCTAACCTATCTCCTAATGCCTGGCCAGCTCCCATTGCTACTTCATAATTCCTGGTGACATAAATGAACCTATTAGTTTTTTGTTTCTGATTTTCATTAGGTTGTATTGGTGAAATATTTAAGTCTTTCAAAGCCAAAAATTATCATCCAAGTACTCGTATATCATAAGAGCTTCTAATGATGTGATGGTGGTGATGGAAATCAGACGATTTCTGAAACTTAATGTGTTTTCCCAGTTATACAGTCCTTATCCACTAGTAGAATCTTTATTCACTTGTAGATGGCGACTCCGCGTGATGTAGACTTAGAGCCACTAGTAGAAATTTCCACCAAAATATTGGAACTATAAAAATTTGGGCAAAAATCACCTCAGTGCCCTGTTAATATCGTTCTTGCGGCGGTACACGTCGCCGGCTATGCGCACTGCACGGGCGTAGCAGCCCTGGTCTCCAGCCACTCCTGCCAGACGTAACGCCTCCTGGAAGGATAGACATTGCTAAACTTATTATCTACATATGTACATATTAGTTGAGGTTGCATGTGAAACTTTAATCTTATAATACACATAATATGTTGTTTCAGACAGTCGTAGTAGCAATAGCCGTAGTAAAAGTAGCTCCAGAAACATTTACTAAAATGTTTGTTTCACAATATTCCTACAATTTTATCGAAACAAGAGGCAATTGTTGAATCTGCATTATATTTATTCTAAAACTTCAGAATACGAGACAATATCAAATCAGTTCAGCGGAAAGGATTTTATTCAAAATACACTAGGTGTTTATTAGAGACTTACATTACAGTAATCATGCGCATCTCCTAGTTCTCCTTTAGCACGCAACGCTGCGGCCATTTGCAATAACGCCGTGCGATGATGGCGTGTGTTAAGATCAGTTGAACGTGGACCGCGGCCGAGGTCACACGCGCGTGCTGCACACGCCACAGCGCGCTCGGTGTCGCGGAGACGGCGCCATAGCTCCGAGAGACCGACGTATACCTAAGCATATTGTGAAATTAGTAAGAAAAGCAATCGTAGAGAGTAAATAAAGTGAAGTATATTTCTTAACCATCATAAAATATTATTTCAATATGATATCTGCTAGCCAGAAGATTGTAATTAAGGGTTTTATCTAAGAGTTGAATGCTGAAGAGGGGCCTATGATGATGATGTCGTGATAATCGAATATTAAAATAGTAGTAAGTTGTATACATAGTTACATTAAAATACAAAAGTTAACTATGAAAATAACAAAAAATACTTGAAGCAGTAGCGTGTTGTCGTTCTGTGATTGTGCTACAGCTAAGGCCTTCTGAAACCCATCCATGGCCTTGGAAAAGGCCCCCAGCTCCAGACTAACGGAGGCAACGGTGAGGTGCACGCACCCCGCAGTGGAACCGCCGCCGCAGTCATTGTACAGAGCATGACGCGCATAGGACAAGGCCCTGGATTCAACAGAATAGATAATACTGTCAGATGAATTGTTTATTTATTAGAATCCCAGATTAAAACATGCAATGAAAAATAAATAATTTTGTGACTTTTTTATTTCTATGTACGTACCACAAACGTGACATTAAATGCATACTTTATACCATCTAAACACTAAATTCTTATTGTTATCGATCATTAATGCATTACCATCTAAAAGATATAGTTAAAACATGTCAGGGCTACTCAGATGTATCGATATATCTACTCAATAAATAATCTGTTTCGATGTGCATCGATGGTGGATTTCAGGTGAACCCTCGATGGTACTGTTTACCACCTATAAAACTAACCCGACTGAACCAGACTCTAGATCTATAGATAGAGTCAACTGTTAGCAATGTTGGTAATGTAATCAGCCAGGCAAGGATGAATTAGACATAATATAGTCATTCTGATAGTCTAGTAGAACTATGTAGCTGATAAATTCATAAATATAATAAAAGAGACAGTAAACCTGTCAAGTCCACCCAAAGTTTGATGGGCGCGAGCCAGATTGAGATAGGCTTCAGCTCGCATTGGTGCCGAATCCAGTTCTTCTGATATCCCAAGCTGACGATTGGCGAATTCTAAGGATTCTCTGAAATAAAGGAAATATCTCATGACAAATATATTTACGTAAACATGAAATATGGTGACATCATATTTATACTTTCTTGTCCAATTTTGATTAAAGATTTTACCATGATTTTTGAGACTTCTATAAAGTATATTTCTTTATTGATTCTGCGAAAAAATATTCAGACAAAATATATGTTTGTACACAAAATAGTTATAACATATCTCGTGTATATAAAGCAAATATTGTTCTTCGGTGGGAACTGAACTCACGACTCGGAGTCCAGCTGTCGGGTTGACTTGAGCTACATCTTCCATTTCAAATAAGAAATATTATCTACCGTTAATAAAGAGATATGGACGAATGCACACGGAGACTTACACATATTATTTAAGTTTAACAGTTTGTGATTTATATGTAAATATTCGAAAACGGTGATATTGTTTCTTCAAGCGATCCTTAGCACATTTACCAGGTTCCTTATCTCTCCATCCTTTCCTGTCCCTTTTATACTTCTCTTACCTGTATTTCCCAAAGTCCATGTAAGCTTGATATAAGTGGCCGAGCAATGAAAACTTGTCACTCCGGTGGCGCACCCCGCGGAGTGCGGATAGCCATATCTTGACAGCAAGACGCTGCTCGTTCTGTCCGTATAGCCGAACACCTCGCTCGATCTAGCATAATAATTTTAATGAAAAGAAAGAAAAAACCTATTGAAACGCAATCGAGTAAGGACTGCTGAAATAATTGTCATCATAGAATTTACGAAAGGTAGATATTCGATCGTCCATACCTTCCGCCTCGCTAAATATTGATCCAACCGCGACCTGCAAACCCGGAAGCACTCGAGCACGCCGGGTGGTGGGCGGTGCGCCGGGCCGAAGCGGGAGCCCCATCGTAGAGCTCCGTTCCGGGTCTCCGTTGGGAACTCCTCCGCAAAAGGGAAGAGCTCTGCAAATTGTTAAATATGTGTCGTATAACATAATATAGCCAAGTAGTTAGAAATAAATATTTAGGTATGCTTAATTTTATCACGCAAAACTTTTTCCAGCTTTGTATTATTATTAAGAAAAAGTAGTGGTTAGTAATAAATATCAGCAATCTTCTTGCCAATTTCCACCCAATTGGCAAGAAGTTGTGTTTGAGTCTTGACATTGCAGAGGAATTGAGGATGAGCCGTACCCGGTGGATCATCGAGGTGGTGACGCGACGGATCAGGTGAACTGAGCAGCCGCGTTGCCGAGAGCTGGTGCGCCGGCACCCCGCTGGAACAGAATTAAACATTGAATTAGACATTAACTAAACAGTTATTACTAGAACAGACAATAATCATCGGGGCGTTATAAGAAAGAATCAATAAGCATGTATGGATGACTCGATAAACGTATAGCCAATATGAGTTTTTATAACGAAAAAAAGACACAGAGTATATATCAACTGCCTTGGACTTCCTTAGGAGTTATTTTCAAATAATTGTTCAGAGACATAAGCTTAGTGTGTCGATACAAAAGGTTTGTGTGTTATGTTTCTACCAAAATACATTCTCTAGAGATTATCTCAGGCACTTCGTAAGTTCAATGCGTGCTCAGAATCAAGAAAGAAAGAGAAAGAATAAGGAATTTTACCCGAGGAAGTCGCGCGACTCGATAGAGTCCCATGACATGTTCCGCGGGTGTAGACGGCAGCGTCACCTGGCGGCGGGGTGCATCTCTTCGTCTTGTTCACACACTGTGACGGCCTTCCTGCTGAAAGAGATCGAAATAGAGAAGTCAATTATACATATATGTGTAAGCGTTTGCGCGTATGTGTCTGTGTATGTATATATTTTCTTTAGTATAGGCCAGCACTTGACCACAATCTTGACTAAGCAAGAGTGTAGCCTATGGTGTAGCATGCTTGTCTAGCAAGTACGAGTACCTATTCAAGTACTAATTTGGTCGGTACAAGCAAATAATAATAATTATTGGTTAATACAATAGTCAATTAAATCCAAAATTAGGAAAGGAAACCGTTTGAGACACTCTAAGCTGTAATGTGGATAGTGATAGTAAGGCATTAGTAAAGTAACAATTAGCTCTACGAGTGAAATGAGTGACTAGGAACACACTTTTAGGTTCGTCGGTCTCATTTCTCATTACTAGTCAATAAATACTGAGCTTGTGTGTTAAAAAGCATAAAAGACTAATCTACTTTGCATTTCTTAATCTAGAGAATAACTTTGCCAATTTTTAGTTTAATATAAGTTTATGTTAATTGATCAAGATAAAGCTAATTAACGTCGAATTAAAGAAAATTTCATTAATATGAATGTAAGGCATGAAGAGCTGAATATTTTGTAATAGGCAGCTTACGCTGATAAGAGATATCTGGCCATCATTATCAACTATAGCAACACTGTATTTATTATTAATTAATAATTACTTATGAGTTGATAATAGTTAATTTTAGTAGAGTCCGTCAGAATTGTTTAAAATACTATCAAAAGGGAAACATATTTTCTTGATACATGCCGGATTTTGTTGGAAGCCTTTTATTACATGCATTCTACTTCTTTCTACTGTTTAGTCTTTACCTCAATAAGTACTGAAAGTCGGCGACTATCTAAATAATGTAATTGAAAACATTGTAACATATTACTAACTCGCGTACAGATGATGTTAAAATGTTACAAAATAAAATCAATATACAATACAAACCTGCCTGGTCTAGGCAGCTTAGATATCAATCGCTGACATGTCCATTACGAAACGAGCATCGGCGTCCATTGTTCAAGATGACATAGTCTGTAAGAAACAAGATATTTTTACATTTACATAATAACAAAGAAAAACGTAACATCACGCCTGTAAACCCCAAACAGGTCGGCAGAGGAATGTAGTACACCCCCACGTTTCATAATTCGCAGAATTGAGGAAAAATATATTCAGTTGCTGTTAACGACTTGGATAATAGAAGAGAGCCTGCTGTAATGTACCCAGACGGCTGACAAACTTCATATATTTTATAAAACATAAATTCAATATATTTTATAATATATGAGTTAGTTAATCTTCGCCGCGACTTCGCTGCAAACGGTGGAAGCTCAAGATGGCTCATGATGAAGGATTTCGTACAAGTCCGAAATTAATCGGGCCATTCCGAAAAACGTACATGAGTTAAATCCGTACATAAGTAATCAATTTTTTTTCGATACAATCAGTAAATAAATATGACACACGATAATGATACTTGAGCAGCAGTAATTTTTTTAACAAGATACGCGCGAAACACATAACCCTCTCCTTACGGTCGGGTAAAAAGAGTAAGCATATATTATCCACAATTTAAAATTGCAATTTTTAGGTAAGATGTGCTGGTAATAAACATTATTAGATATTTTTGGAATACATTGTACTCCTGTATACACTGCAAAACAGGTAAAGGAAGGATCTCTCTGTCACCGAAAGAAATGTATGAGGAATTTTATTAAAAACGTATCTGCGTTCCATTCTCCGACCCCGTGTTCTTTATAAGTACAAATTTTATATCTGTAACGCGCTATTATATATATATTACATGAAATATTTTCACAAATATCATGTTACAAAAATCATAAAATGACCATATTATTTTTACAACGCCATTAAAATAACTAACTGATCATTACTTGTTCTTTCTTGCCATTGATACTTGGGCAGGCATTTAGTACGTTAATCTAAGGGCGTTTCCAGACCGGCGTATTTTTGGCGCCTCTAAGGTCGTATTTGTACGCAGATGTACGCGTACTTTGTATTTTATGCGCGTTTCGTACGAGCTTAGACGCGCTGCTATGTTCGAGCTC